>JANEYF010004962.1:0-272715 GCA_029963845.1 Rhamnusium bicolor
ACAAAGCCTGACACAAAAAATATGCAAGCGAAAGAAATTTTTTAATTAAAGCTCTACAAAATATTTCTGTCGAAATTTTCGATATCTTATATAGTTTCTGAAATATTAATTAAAAAACAAAAAAAAAATCGGTAAAAATTTCAACAATATAAAAACACTGAAAAATTTATAGAATCATAAGTTAAAGTTAGTTAAAGTCTGTGGTAGAATCTTTAAGTAAAAAAACAATGTACCGTAAAACTAAGAAAAGTTTTAAATTTACCCATTCCATTTAATTAAACTAAAATTGAGATCGTTGCATAGGAACTTTTAAAAAATTCTACTTTGAGACTTTTGGTTTCATTTATCAAAAGTATCTAAATATTTTATCTATGACCTGACGTTAAAGGGACCGATTCTGTAACATTTAACCATGGTGGTTTAATAACCACAGTCCTTGTTGCTAGGCTACATCCAATAGCAGATATTCTATCATAGCAACAGCCATAGTTATTAAACAACAACAGTGGGTAAAACCTTACAGGATCGGGGGAATGTATACTTTATTGACAAGTTTTTTGGGCGTTAAACGTAACTTTATCGCCTGAGGAAACCCCATCATGGACCAGAAGCGGTAACTTTATAGCCCGCTATTGTTAAACTGGCTCCGAATTCTACTTCTGTCTTTTCTGAAAATAAAGAAACAGCAACATGTTTATTCATTTTTATTAAACATACTTATAACAAAGAAACTTGATTCATATTTTCTTAAAAATCTTTCAACAATTATTATCCTAAAATGTTTTTCTGTAAACTGTTAGACATAAATATATAGGAATCACAAACATTGACGAAGGCTATTTAGTACAATATGCAGTATTTAATTTCTTATGGAATCTTATGAATACTATTATATTATTTATTAAATCTTGCAATCCTTAGCCCTGGAGTCCTTTGTTCTGAGGTCCTTGGTCCTGAAGTCCTTAGGCCCGGATCGTGGAGAAGATTTAAATCTTTGATATGACACTGCTTATGATATAGTTTCAGAACACCAAAAATTCTTGAACATCACACTCGAATATTCTACTCGTCGAGCGTTTGGCCAACCATGGGCATCATCTTGAAATAGTTTTAATAATGATCTTCAGATGATGCCAACGTGGCTGGCGAAACGCGCATCGAATGGAATACTCAAATGGAGCGTTCCAGAATTTTAGGAGTTTATGGGAACTATGTCAAAAGCATTATATTTATTGAATTATTTCTCTAAAAAACATTGGAATTCTTCCGTCATCTACTAACTGCCGAAGTTTCCTTCTAAGTTAATGTGCCTACAGGAAATGTGATGGACAGATAGACGGATATTTTGAAAGTTATTAAGAACTCTATAACCAACTCTATGATGTAACATTTTCTGCTTTCCCATCCCAGATTAACAATTTCTTCTCCTGATGATGATGACTCTGTTAACAAAACCCATGCAAACTCTTTTATTGCATTTTAGTGTTTTTAAAAATCACCGTAGTCTTAGAGGTTACAATCTTCTCCAGATATAATAAGACGTCCTACTATAACATTTTTATTTATCAATACATTTTTTTCAAAAACAAGTTTTTCTTGAGTTAAAACTAATCTACCGTCCAAATTTCAATACGATCGAACTTTTCCACTCGTTAGTTATCGTGTTCATAAGAAACGTAACAAAAGGAGATTTTGAAATATATTCAATGAGAAAGGCTGGGAGTGGCAATGGTGGTGGTAGAGCGGGTAGCTAATGTCAAAATAAATTTTAGAGGCCTTTGGTTCTTGTACATACTAAATCCCAATTTAATTTTTTACTCCCTTTAATAATAGGGGTGGGGGGGTGGTAGAGGGGGTGGCTAATGCCAAAAAATTTTAGAGTCCCTTGGTTCTCGTATACACGAAAAATTCCACTTTAATTTTTTACTTCCTTTTAATAACAGGGCGGGGGTACTAATGCAGAAAAACATTTTGAGACCTTGACTTTTCGTATATGCCATAAATTGCAATTTTATGGACTCTTACTTGCTTGCTTTGCCTATTTACCCCATTTACCCTCGAACCCTTAAACGGAATTAGATCAAAATATAATCTAGTTCCAGATCTCGTTATAATACATAAGTGTATCAAATTTCAAGTCAATATCATAAACAGTTCCAGAGTAAACGTGCGCACAAAAAATTATGGACCGACCGACAGACAGAAAATTGTTTCCCTCAAATTTAAGATCTCGACGTTTCATGACATTCTAATCCTATTTCAACAATAAATAATTTTAAATTTTTTTTTGCGTTACTATATACCTACTTCCACTAGACGTGGAAGTAATATAAATTATAAAATATAAAAAAATGACATCTATCAAAACCTATAACAGATAATTTAACATAACTTGGGTTGTCTAAACTCAGAATTGGAAGGCCAATCGAACCATGTAAAAAAATGTAGGTTTCCATTTAAAATAAGAAAGTTGGTACCTACTTTTGGCACACCCTGTATAGCTGAAGGTAGAACCGGCATGATCGATTATGACTGCATACCAAGTTTCAAGTTTGTAATCCAACTGCAAGTTGAAAAACTTCTAATGAACGGCCTACGTGAATGACCCTGTATATATTGGCATATTTGTGTTCAGCGACCCTAAAAACCCTATTAAAATTTGGTTCATTTTATTCATTATTTACCAAGTTATGAATGTTTTATTATAATCACTTCAAAAAAATGCACTTCTAAAATGCATTTTTCGATGCACAAATGCAATAACCCATTTATATATGATAAAAAGTGATAACAAATTTTATAAATGCCTTCCTGAATCGAATGCAAAAAACCCCCATCTCGATCCGTCTTACTTCAAAAATTTCGGAAGTGAAATGCTGGATTTCCTCGTCTATACCTGCTAATTGCTTTGAATGAATGAAAAATAAAAACTAAATAAAATTGTATCGTTATTGCTTCTAACATTGTTGCCAATAAGCTGAGGCGACCTCGCACTTCAAATGGAAGGAGGCGGTCGGTACTCACATATATAAACCTATATAAGACAGCAGCGCCACCTGATACGCAGTTCATTCAACTAAAGGATATATGTGTAGATGTATATAGGTCATTTTCGTCTCTAGACAAAAACTTGTTAAATGATGGCGGGAGTTTCAATAAGGCATATAGGGGTAAAATAACACGTAAAACGTGTTCGCCTCCGAAATCGGAGGCGAACTCGTCAAATCGGAGGCGAACTGGATCTAATCATGTAGCATTTGGAGGTGTATGAGTACTAAATGCATATATATATATATATATATATATATATATATATATATATATATATATATATATATATATATATATATATATATATATATATATATATATATATATATATATATATATATATATATATATATATATATATATATATATATATATATATATATATATATATATATATATATATATATATATATATATATATATATATATGAACAGTGGTGAGAGGTATGAAACTTCTCATATGGTTCGAATGCTACTATCCGACCGACATCCTAGATGTCTCTGTGGCGGGATAGCGACTTGCATCACAGCAAGTACCGAGAGCGGCGACCCCTAGCCCAGGTGGACTAAACTAATGTGATTAAATATGATTTGAAGGAAACAACTACTCAGCGGGCAAATACCCCGACCTGCATTGAATTACACCTTCAAATCATGATAGATCGATAGCCAATATCATTTGTCAATTCCTAACCAGACATAGATCGATTTCGAACTTATTTGTTCTCTTCAGTATGCCATAGGTTATGGAACAGACAAATGATAAGTGGCCAACCCGCTAGTTATATACCAACTAAGGCGAAGTGAACAGTGGTGAGAGGTATGAAACTTCTCATATGGTCCGAATGCTACTATCCTGACCGACATCCTAGATGTTCCTCGTGGCGGATAGCGACTTGCATCACAGCAGTACCGAGAGTGGCGATCCCTAGCCCAGGTGGACTAAACTAATGTGATTAAATATGATTTGAAGGAAAACAACTACTCAGCGGGCAAATACCCCGACCTGCATTGAATTACACTCTTCAAATCATGATAGATCGATAGCCAATATCATTTGTCAATTCCTAACCAGACATAGATCGATTTCGAACTTATTTGTTCCTTCAGTATGCCATAGGTTATGGAACAGACAAATGATAGTGGCCAACCTGCTAGTTATATACCAACTAAGGTGAAGTGAACAGTGGTGAGAGGTATGAAACTTCTCATATGGTCTGAATGCTACTATCTCGACCGACATCCTAGATGTCTCTGTGGCGGATAGCGACTTTGCATCACAGCGGTACTTGCTGTGATGGAAAGTCGCTATCCGCCACAGAGACATCTAGGATGTCGGTCGGATAGTAGCATTCAGACCATATGAGAAGTTTCATACCTCTCACCACTGTTCACTTCACCTTAGTTGGTATATAACTAGCAGGTTGGCCACTATCATTTGTCTGTTCCATAACCTATGGCATACTGAAGAGAACAAATAAGTTCGAAATCGATCTATGTCTGGTTAGGAATTGACAAATGATATTGGCTATCGATCTATCATGATTTGAAGGTGTAATTCAATGCAGGTCGGGGTATTTGCCCGCTGAGTAGTT
Source organism: Rhamnusium bicolor (assembly GCA_029963845.1). Classification (NCBI taxonomy): domain Eukaryota; kingdom Metazoa; phylum Arthropoda; class Insecta; order Coleoptera; family Cerambycidae; genus Rhamnusium; species Rhamnusium bicolor. Next base: position 4,647 of record JANEYF010004962.1, read on the forward strand.
GTTTCCTTCAAATCATATTTAATCACATTAGTTTAGTCCACCTGGGCTAGGGGTCGCCGCTCTCGGTACTTGCTGTGATGCAAGTCGCTATCCGCTACAGAGACATCTAGGATGTCGGTCGGATAGTAGCATTCAGACCATATGAGAAGTTTCATACCTCTCACCACTGTTCACTTCACCTTAGTTGGTATATAACTAGCAGGTTGGCCACTATCATTTGTCTGTTCCATAACCTATGGCATACTGAAGAGAACAAATAAGTTCGAAATCGATCTATGTCTGGTTAGGAATTGACAAATGATATTGGCTATCGATCTATCATGATTTGAAGGTGTAATTCAATGCAGGTCGGGGTATTTGCCCGCTGAGTAGTTGTTTCCTTCAAATCATATTTAATCATATATATATATATATATATATATATATATATATATATACATATATACATATATACATATATACATATATACATATATATATACATATATACATATATACATATATACATATATACATATATACACAATATATACATATATACATATATACATATATACATATATACATATATACATATATACATATATATCACAGACGTTGTATCCGTCAACTCAACAACATTAAAAATTACTAGATATTTGACCTTGGATATTTCAAACGAGTGGTAGTACGTTCACCAATTCAAGTTGGGAGACTAATATTTGTGATTTTTAGGATGTAATAAACCCTATCTAACTTTTGTTTTTTATTTTTGGTAGCATAATGGATTTTCGCTTTTCTGATGGTGCTTAAAAAGAGCTTACTAATGATGTACATGCTGAGGAAATTTTTTAAGGGACTAATTTAAGAAAATCAACTGTAAATAAATCACAAAATTGTTTTAAAAAATTTCGAACACGGTAGTTAGCCGTAATTCGTTAACGAATTCAGAATCAGTATAAAATTTACTAAAATTTATCTCGCTTAACCAAGCTTGTAGCTGCTATGGTTTTCGAGATCCCAATGGTGAGTACCGCGTTTGGATCACACGGTATGCTGTTATAATACAACATTAAAATAGCATACCGTGTGATTCATGTTGCTCATTTAAAGAAATCTAATACTGTTATATAATTCAATGCAATTGTAGCTCATAGATTGAGTAGTTGTTTTAATAGTTTCTATGATAAAATATATTGGAAGTATTGTTTTTGATTTATTATATACCTAAAACTTTTATACTAGACATTCAGATAAAAATGACGGTATAAATACCTTACATTTAGAGTACTTTTATCAGCAAAACTGTAAGAAGAGTTAGATGGGAGAGTAGATCACTAATATGAAGAAGGAACAGGATGGATGATAAGATAGATCCTTGTGGAACACCAAAATTTGTGGGAATGTTGGTGTAGAGACTCCATCAACCACAATATAAAGTAATCGGTTAGTCAGTAATTTTCACATTGCGATTTTTATTGTGGTTGTGCCTCTTGTTTGTTAATAGTATTAGTTATAAAGTACCCTGTCTACTGTATATTTTATTAGGATTGGATATCAGGAATTTTTTTATGATTTTAAATTTTGTCTTTATGTTGGTTCTTTGCCACTATCTCCTGTGTTTTTGTTACGTTTATACTTGCTGTACCATCATATTGTTGCCACACTATCGAAATGGAATATATTGTCTTTTTTGTTCTCTGTATATTATTCTAAATAATGGTTTACTTGTAGAGATAAAGGTAATTCCTTGTATATCCTTTTTGATATACTATTTGATGTAGATACTCTCTTTGTTCCTGCCATTTCCACTACTGTCGGGTTTTCTTACTTTCTTTACAATTCTTCTATGTTATTGCTTATTATGTTCCCTACTAGTAATGTAACGTATTTTGTAACGTAACAGAAATTATGTCAATGTGATATATTTCAAATATCTATGAAAATAGAAAGCTATCAGTGTTATCATCTTTGACTCTGCTGAGATTGTTGTCAATATTAGTGGGTTTGAAAATAAAAATAAAGTTTTCCGAAACTTCAGCATTTAACTTTCAATTTAAAATATTTTATTTACAAATTTCTATTGAGGTTTATCCATGTTAAAGTAGAAATTATTTAATTTGATGAGAGCATTTATTAAAAAATAAATTTACTGCTTATCATTTTGTCGAGGCACTTTTTTCAGATTTTATAAAATATTCTTTACAACCACATAATTTACAAATTTAGTAATTAAACAAAACTTTACAACTTTAATAAGTAAACAAACTGACGTCAATGACGAATTTAAATATTATCAGCTTGCTCTCAGTGTAATCATATTTCCAATTTAATAAAATTGGTTATCAGTACGATAACAAGGTATCTGCCTTATCTGAGAGTAATATGACATTATAATACCACATAATGATGTTTTTCAATATCGTTCAAACAATATTGATTGAATATAAATTGAAAGACGCGACAGCTTATTTCACATAAAGTAAAAATAAACACTACCTCTACTTATATCACGTTAAATAATATAGTTGCGCATATGCACCGAAATATTTTCTATTTATGTGAGTGCTCAGTTATTGAGCACTCACATAAATAAAATATATTATATTATTATGTTTACACCTACATACATTATGTACATATTTTTTGGGTGTTGCTTTTTAACTTTTATAATCATTATCGTGTTGACAACTATATGTTCATCTTAAATGGGAACTACCTCTTTTCATGCAAAATAAAAGCGAACTTGTTGCATGTTAAGTGGAAAATTTATTTTAAAGCAATGTTTCTTCTCTACACCCTTATTATCCAAGATACCATTCTTGAATACTGCTGATTTAACCAATAAATATTGGGTTAAGAAAACCTCGCCCCCCTCTTTGTTCAGCTTACAGAGAGAATATTGAGATGCTACAAATTACCGATTGCACTTACATATCAGAGATTAATTACTTCAGCTTATTTTGTGATATAACCATTATTGTGCCTGAGTACTGCGAAAACACTATTATTAGTGCAATTATTTTAGAATGCGTGTTAAATCAATTTGAAAAGTCAGAGCTTATCTATATAGATGCTTCGAAATCGGTATCAGGTACTGGTGGAGCCTTTATTGTCCCATCCCAAAAAAATCAAATCTAAATTTACGTTAGACCCACATTGCTCTGTTTTTACCTCAGAAGCTATATCGATCTATCAAGCTTTAATGTATATTAAGAATTCCACTTATAATACCTCAATCATTTTAACTGATTCGCTCTCTGTTCTCAATAGAATTAAAAACGCCCACTTTTTTGGCTACAAAACCAACCTTATCTCTACAAAATAAAAAATTTAATATTTCAGATTAAATCCGCTGGGAGGGATGTTTACTTCATTTGGGTGAAAGCACATATTGGTTTGCAGTATAATGAACAGGTTGATCTTTTGGCTAAGGAGAGTTCCAACTCAGGACACCACCTGGATGAAGCATTATATTTAAAATGACAGACAGATAAAGCTGAAATCTAATTTTAGAAGTAAATGGTCCTATTTATGGAAACAGTTCTGTTTCACAAACCCTACCAGATACACCTTAATTCATCCTGATATCCCGAACAACTTTTGGCATAATGATTCCCCGTACCCAAGAAAATATATTACAACATTGGTACGTTTAAAATTTGGTCATGCCTGCTACCCTGCCCACTTATTTAAAATTGGAGTCTTTACCTCAGATAATTGTCAACACTGTAACGTCTTAGGAGACCTTGATCACGTATTCTTTGGCTGTACCAAATACAAAGATGTCTCAACTAAGCTTATTAAAAAATATTCTAAGTTGTAATGTTTATGCTCCCTTCAATTCATTACATCTGTTGTCAGTTGTATCAAAGAAGATATTTGATTGTATTGTGAATTTTTTTAAAAGAAACGCAAATTAAACTGTAGGTTAAATTTTGTAAACACTGTGTCTTCCCTTATGTTAGTTCTCCCTGTCAACCGAGGTCTCCCCTATATTGCCAAAGTTATAATAATGTCCTGATCGACCCCTGGCGAGAAATGTGTGTCCCTGTGTATCCCTATGGTTTTCCATCGCATTAGTTTGCATTTTTCGAATTTAGGTTTAGTTACTTCTTTTAGCGACTGGTTGCATTATCTATGATCCAAAGCCAAAAAAAAAAAAAAAAATAAGTAAATAAAAAAACTTGTTGCATGAACTTGAATAGACGCCGTCTGATCTAATTCCCGAGAGGGTAAACATATTATGCACAAAGGGCGTGACGACTCCAGTAAAGCATTTAGGAAAGTGAAGCGAGAGAACAGTGCTGCATGCGAACACTTTTTTGCAAGTTGGGCTTATTTCAACTGTTTTAATATCATGAGAATTCAGTGCAAAATATGTTTTGTATATATTTAATTTGCAATATGGACATAGTAAAAAAATGAAAACATATTTTTTTAAAGTATAAATAAGATCAAAAATACTACTTTTTCATTGAACTATTTTGATATAGTGAAAGATGACACCAAGGGTCTTATGAACTAAAAAATTTCAAGAAAAAGGGGAAACCTCATTTCTAAAGTTTTTCAAATCCGTATTCAACCATGTTATATTTTCTTTTCCTCGTAGATTTTATAACAATCACCCGTGTAGTAAATATCAAATTTCGTTTGAATACATCAATATATTGTTATGCGCAAAAAAGTCAAAAACATAATGGATGCACATTATTATGCTCCAGTTTTTTTCTCTATGCCCTCTTAATATCTTATTGATTGATATATGGCATATGGCTGAATGGAAAATAGAACGCTTTCGAAAAAAAAGATTCCATTAAAAAAACTCAGTGACATCATCACGCAAACTATGATGACGTCATTTATAAATCTGCTACACCAAATGATATGTTGTGATATAATGTAGTTAGAACAGTTACTTAGTTATAAGACATCTCGGTGAATTCATCTGTTCAGCATTTTTTTTGCAATCAATTTGGATAAATATTCTTCTCATTTTAATAAGGGTGAATCTATATAAATAAAAATTAATTACCACATGTATGACGGAGCATCACTTGAGAACGGCTCGATCGATTTGGTTGATTTCTTTTTCGTTGTGTTCGTAATTGTTAGGACAAGGTTTGTATGAAAGAAAATTTTTGGAAAATCTACGGGAAAAGTCGGAAATTTGGATGGTATTTTTATATGAAAAAAATCTTTGTTAAATTTTGATGTTTTCATATTGATAGTCATTACGTGAAATGGGGCACAGTTTGAGAGTTCTGCTGTCACATGTTTTCATAACAAAAAGAAAACGTACATGGCTTAAAGATCTTGCAACTATTTGACATTTGACAACCATTTGACATTTTGCGAAGTGAAAAAAAATATTATGTTATCGGTGGAGATCTTTTGGTGCATCGTTCGTGTGTTGAAAAGATTATTTTGGTGTCTCTGGAAAAATGCCACTAATAAGGCGTCGAAATATCGGTCGGCGTACGCGCAACGCAAGAGAAATACATGATCGTTTTCTCTCCAAACGGAAAGACAAAAAATATCGTTCATCACCAAGCTTTGCGATGAACGCATTACTTAATTTTTGTAAATATTTGTCATATTCCAATATGGGTGCTCTGCAACCTGGTCTCAACATTAAATCCTAATATATATATATATATACATATGTTGTTTTTCAGGTTTTCGCGGGTGGTGAATGTTAAATTCGTTTTCCGGGTATACTCCCGCGTAGGTGATAGGCCCGAGAGGGACCGTGGTTGTCTGAACGACGTTTCGGCAGAATCTCATCTGCCATCTTCAGGTTCTAACAGATAACTGCTTACTGGGGCTTCTGGTAACTCGAACTGAAAATTACCATTTTCAGTTCGAGTTACCAGAAGCCGCAGTAAGCAGTTATCTGTTAGAACCTGGAAGATGGCAGATGAGATTCTGCCGAAACGTCGTTCAGACAACCACGGTCCCTCTCGGGGCCTATCACCTACGCGGGAGTATACCCGGAAAACGAATTTAACATATATATATATATATATATATATATATATATATATATATATATATATATATATATATATATATATATATATATATATATATATATATATATATATATATATATATATATATATATATATATATATATATATATATATATATATATATATATATATATATATATGTATATATATATATATATATATATATATATATATATATATATATATATATATATATATATATATATATATATAGTAAAAAACAATAAGAATTAACGGGTACGCCCGCATAAAGAAAAAAAATTCCTGGGTCCGGAATCCCACGCAGGTTGCTATAGTTGCCCGCGTGTGCGATGCTTGGACGATGCTCCCATACCGGAGTCATCCAAGTGGAAGCCACAAAGGTGCGACTGGCTCCCTGTCAGTGGTTTTCGTTTAGTGTCTTTTTTGAGTTTTGTCCATCATTTTAACTTAGCTACACCGTGCTGATGAAGACCAATTAGTCAGAAACACGTGTCCACGGTTTGCATCTTTCTGCCATTTGCAATTTTTGCATTTTCCACCGTGCAATTTTTTTCTTTATGCGGGCGTACCCGTTAATTCTTATTGTTTTTTACTGTAATGTAATTAAACCCGCGTCAAATTCATTCTCTGTTCATATTCATTCTCCTGGGTCCGGAATCCCACGCAGGTTGCTATAGTTGCCCACGTGTGCGATGCTTGGACGATGCTCCCATACCGGAGTCATCCAAGTGGAAGCCACAAAGGTGCGACTGGCTCCCTGTCAGTGGTTTTCCTTTAGTGTCTTTTTTGAGTTTTGTCCATCATTTTAACTCAGCTACACCGTGCTGATGAAGACCAATTAGTCAGAAACACGTGTCCACGGTTTGCATCTTTCTGCCATTTGCAATTTTTGCATTTTCCACCGTGCAATTTTTTTCTTTATGCGGGCGTACCCGTTAATTCTTATTGTTTTTTACTGTAATGTAATTAAACCCGCGTCAAATTCATTCATCTATTATATATATATATATATATATATATATATATATATATATATATATATATATATATATATATATATATATATATATATATATATGTATGTATGTTAAATTCGTTTTCCGGGTATACTCCCGCGTAGGTGACAGGCCCCGAGAGGGACCGTGGCTGTCTGAACGACGTTTCGGCAGAATCTCATCTGCCATCTTCAGTTCGAGTAACCAGAAGCCGCAGTAAGCAGTTATCGGTTAGAACCTGAAGATGGCAGATGAGATCCTGCCGAAACGTCGTTCAGACAGCCACGGTCCCTCTCGGGGCCTGTCACCTACGCGGGAGTATACCCGGAAAACGAATTTAACATTCACCACCCGCGAAAACCTGAAAAACAACATATATATATGTATGTATATATATATATATATATATATATATATATATATATATATATATATATATATATATATATATATATAATTTTTTCTTTTCTTGGCCGTTAATATAAATTAATATTGATAGGTTTTTTTTGTGGGGATTTCGGTCAGGGTATAACTAATTTATTTTTTTTCTAACATTTCGATTTATTACACCATCATCAGAGAACTACAATTAATATAATATTTTAAAAACATAGTTATGGTTATTTTACATTAGAATTTACTTATACTATTAATTATTAGGAATTTGTTTTAAAATTTTTATTACATGTTGTTTGGTTGTCTGTTTTAACGCAACTAAATCCTAAATCCTAATTAAAATAATCTATCTATCTATTTTTGTATAAATTGACAGGGCAACGACTGTCGAGTCAGCTAGGATATTATAAAAACGAACAAACAAAAAATAATTATAATAAAATGCTAATCTACCCTTTACCACGACTTAATAAAATGAATAACTATTTAGTTTGAACTAGACATATTTAAACGAATGAAATTATATTTAACGTTAAGATGGTTTTAGACTACGTTAAATCTTGCACAATATATCAAATGATTTCGTAAACAATAAATATTGTACAGTAAATTGTTCAGAAAACTTGATATCTTACTTACCAAATTGGCTTGGAAAATAGAACAGGTTCTATTTTCCAAAAATTTGTTTCTAGGCATGTCGCACTTTTTGTTTTATATGAATAATTTATAGTGTAGTTCAAACCTTTGTAACATAAATCGTCGGTGTGCCTTCTTTGACGACGATAAATTGATCAAAGAAGCCGACGTTATTCATGCAAATAAGTTTGAAATAAATAGTAGTTGTTCTGCGATATGAATAATCTCGCTTAATCTGCTCAGTGTTTGATTGAAAAATGAAATAGTTTTTGTGGGTAATAAACAATAAATTATTACTTAAATAACAGGGTAGGTACATGTCATGGAATGTCTTTCAAGTTCGACTGCATTTGTTCTTTAATATTATTCTATTTAATATTTTTTTTTATTGTACACAAATATGCCACCGTTAACCACTGCCTTTCTATATTATATACCACACAAATAGAAAATATAACTGCACACATGCACTTGACAGTTGTCAACTATCAAAATACAATTTGAAATTATTCCAAATGAAACGTACTGCGCCGAATCCTGCTCAATAAATATATCGGCATTTCAAATTTCATAAAAAAATATAATTTTTGTATGCCTTAAAGTATCGCTAGGGTTTCATGCTCCAACACTAAGATATAACATAACCTAAAATTTTCCTAGCCACCACTGTTAGCATGGCTTTGATACCTCATTCTACAGAACCTGACATTGTGCATGTTTCTTAACACCCAATTTTTTTTTTTTTCTTTAAAAAAATCCCAATGAAGGTTTCTTTGACAACTTTTGGCATTTTGCAAACAAAAAAAACGAATAAGTCTACTGGTCTCTCTTATTACTGAAGATTTACTTCAATTTCTTTGTCCAAAACAGGTGATTGACAGTTACACATCAATAGTCAAGTGTCGTGATTAAAATTTCAAAGGAATTTGGACAACTTGAACAAGCTGACCATGTCCGTGGCCACCTTAGATACGTTGCTATTTAACCAGTCAACTTAATCTTGACCTGACCGGTCATGGTGACCGTGACTGAGTGACTGCCAACACTAATAAATTCATTCATGGCGAACCTGATAACCATGCAGATGCTGGTAGTATAAAAGTTGCAATGAATAAAAAACAGTAAAAGATAAGATACAATATATCCATATATTTGAAATCACAAAAAAACGCAAATATCAAAAATGTAAAGAAATGTAAGATGTTCAATTTAAAAAAAATGTAAGTTTGATTTGTCCCCCGTTTATGGGATCACCTATATATTTTTGTAGGAATTCTAAAAGAAGTTCATTTGATTCACTACAACTTTTATTTAAAACATTTTTGTCTAACTTGAAAAATAATCAAATTATAGGGGTGGGTCATTTCATTGGATAATCCTGTACATATGAAAGGAAGCAGCTTTTGTAAACAATATTTTTTTCGCCAACTCAGAAATTAAAAAGTTTTTTTATACGTCTCCAACTTTTTGCGAGCCTCGTATAAACTCCCGTATACTACACGAGCATGAAAGGAAATGTTCAATAATATATTCGTATTCAAAACAAGTTTACGAGTTATGCATATTATTTTTATCTTGTGTATCTAAATAAATTATTAATAATGTGCGTTTTAGCTCAAAACACAGTTAAAATTTACATAGAATATATAAACACTATGGCAGATCGTTAGTGATGTTGACAAATATACGTCAACAAAAAGTTCAAAGCTTTGATGAAAGAGAAAATGGAAAATTTGGACTAAATGAGAAAGTAAATGTATCTTTAAAAGATGTTTTTTTTTATATGCGGACGATATATATTTAATTTCCTAGCGTTGAGAGGTATGTGCCCGATTTATATTTAACCCTTTAATAGATAACATGCTCAAAAACTGTGTATTATGAAATACTGGAAATAGTCATGACAATTTTCGAAAACTGACAATGTATCTGCCTGTCTGTTGATCAATCTGTCTGATTATATATATATGTGCGGGCTCTAGTGTTTAAGACATTTAAGCTATCGGCAAGAAATGTCCGACTGGAAGAGCTCAGTCAACTTTGAATGAAATCCGTCATCCGGAATGAAGATTTTACATGCATTACTTAACTTTTTTGAAATATTTGACAAACTTCACAGAAAATATTATTACACCATTGGACTATGTAGACTACAATTCCAAAATGTGCCTAGAGATGGCATTACTGGTATTAAAATTTAAATTAAATAGCCAAAATAGTCTGGACTTATAAAGAAGTGATGGAATAGCTAAAACATAATAAAATTAGCCACAAATTATTTTTCAGTAGATAAATTTTATATTGCCTACCAGTTTTTTTTTATTTTTTTTGGCAATACATTCATCAATTTTGATTTCATTTCATCTTTAAAGTCATCAATTGTAACATGTTTTTTATATATACAGGGTGTCCCAGATTTAAATGGACATACTCTAGTGTAAGGTAGAGCTCACTCAGCTGAGTTCAAAACACCCCGATACTTACTGTTGAATGTGAACCGTTTTTGAGATACGGGGTGTTTTATGGTTTTTGACCAGAATTTTAGTCCGCCATATTTTTGAAATGACTGCACATATTTAGATAAAATTTGGTATACATATTATGCTCTTTTAGGTTAATAAATAGCTTAAGTAATTTTGGAAAAATTCCAGGACTGACCTCCATTTTTTTAATATGGCTCTTAGGGTCGTTAACATTACACTGTATATTATTTTTTGGTAAATGTTAGTAAACTTTTAAAAAGCATATGGACCAGTTTATGAAATAATGTCATAATATTTGATGGCACGTTTATAGTTATTCTTCAATAAATTTTCAAAAGTATTGAAAGACCAAATTTTACATTCTACAAATAACACAATCCAGTTGCTAACATTATTTTATTAATTTTAGCTAAATACCCCGCAGAAAAGGTTGTTATTTGTTTTTGTTTTGACATTCAGTGTTTTCCATCCAAAATAAAGCACATTCCATTTATTTCACGAATAAAAGATAAGTAATAAAACGATGCGATTAACACATGACATTGTTGCATTAAAAATCCCAAGTAGGCACATGTCAAATGTGTAATTTTACAAATAAGAATTGCTGTTCGCTCTTAGTATTATTAGAATAAGTGATAAAAAACCAGTTATAAAATTAAAAATTTTAAGATGCCGTTTCAGTTTAGTAATGAAGATTATGGGGATATTATTTTTGTGTATGGCTTTTGCGACGAAAATGGGAGAGCTACAAAAAGAGAGTATCAAAGGCATTTTCCAAATCGCCGTGTACCAGATCATAAAACGTTTTCAGAGGTATATCAATTTAGTAGGGAACATGGACAATTTCCGTCAATGACAAAGCATGAACATGTTCCCAGAGCTTTTCCACAAGAAGAGCAAATATTACAGGTTATGAAAAATAATTCATCCATAAGTGTTAGAACAATAAGTAATGAGTTAGCAGTACCTAAGACAAGAGTATGGCGAACATTAAAGAAGGAAAATTTGTATCCATTTCATATTGAAACAGTTCAACGTCTAGAAGACAGCGACGACGTTCCCCGCTTAACATTTTGTAGGTGGATTTTGGCTCACAGAAGAATAATATCGAGAGTTCTATTCACGGATGAAGCCCAATTCACACGTGAAGGAATTAACAACTGTAGAAATCAGCATGTTTGGGCAAGCGAAAATCTACATGCAGTGATTAAGAAACATTCCCAATACAGATTTAATATTAATATGTGGTGTGGTATTTACAATAATCATTTAATAAGGCCCCACATTTTTGAAGAAAGGCTAACTGGTGAAGTTTATTTAAACTTCCTTAGAGATATCTTGTCAGATTTATTAGAAGGCATCAATACTAGGGGTTTGTGGCTTCAGCACGATGGTGCTGGATCCCATTTTTCTGTACCCGTCCGGGATCATCTGATCCAGATTACACCAACAGATGGATTGGTCGCGGAGGTCTGGTAAACTGGCCACCGAGGTCTCCTGATCTTACACCTCTGGATTATTTTTTATGGGGTCATCTCAAGTCAGAGGTGTACAATGAAGAGTTCAATACACGAGAACAGCTTCTAGAAAAATTATTACTGTATGTGATAACATTAGAAATAACCCGGAAGTGATTGATAGGTCAGTGAAAAACATATTTCTCGAAAATGTATTGACGCTGAGGGCATTCATTTGGAAAACATGTTATAGTTTTAATTATTTGCACAGTTTTTGATTTTTTTTTCAATTATTTAAAGTTCTAAATAAATTTATATTGTGAAAATAAAATTGCAAACTTTTGTCTTTAATATTTTCAAGTTATTCTCAAAAGGTGTTTAATATTTTTTTTAAATTGTGCTTGTTGATTCAAGCCTCTTCACTAACATTATTTTTCTTTCATGAAAGAAATGGAATGTGTATTATTTTGGATGAAATTTAAACTAAAAAAAAGCTTAGAAACACTAATTGTCAAAACAAAAACAAATAACAACCTCTTCTGAGGGGTATTTAGCTAAAATTAATAAAATAATGATGTTAGCAACTGGATTGTGTTATGTGTTGAATGTCAAATTTGGTCATTCAATACTTTTGAAAATTTATTGAAGAATAACCATAAACGTGCCATCAAATATTATGACATTATTTCATAAACTGGTCCATAGGCTTTCTAAAAGTTTACTAACATTTACCAAAAAATAATATACAGTGTGATGTTAACGACCCTAAGAACCATATTAAAAAAATGGAGGTCGGTCCTGGAATTTTTCCAAAATTACTTAAGCTATTTATTAACCTAAAAGAGTATAATATGTATACCAAATTTTTCTAAATATGTGCAGTACTTTCAAAAATATGACGGACTAAAGTTCTGGTCAAAAACCATAAAACCGTATCTCAAAAACGGTTCATATTCAACGGTAAGTATAGGGGTGTTTTGAACTCTGCTGAGTGTGCTCTACCTTCAACTAGAGTATGTCCGTTTAAATCTGGGACACCCTGTATATTTTTAATAATAATAAAATTTATTTACCAAATATGCAAAGTACAATACATTCAGTAGAATATAAATATAAATAAAAAAACAAAGTAAAAGAAAATACATGCTTAAGAATTAGATAAAAAACTACAGGGCAAATAATAAATAACATTGTAAATAATTAATTATTGTAAATAAATAAGGGTAGAAAAGCCCACAAAAGACAAACTTGTGGTGGGCGTATTGACTAACTTACACATTTACTATGATGATAAAACACTAGTGGATATAGAACAAAAAAAAGAAAGTAAGTACTAAAATTAATAGGTACTTTAATCCATGGTAGCCGGAAAAAAAAATTTACTAATTTCTACTAAGCCCAAAATTAAAAATTTGGGTAACATGTATCAGAAGATAAGTGCAAACATTCATATAATTACAATTTATACTTAGTGTGCTACTATTCAGCTTAATGAAGCTGCAGAATAATTTTAATTATAGTTATACATAACAATTATTTTTAAAATCAATTTATGTGTAAAGGTTCTGGGTTGTGATAAAAGCCATTGTTTTATTTTAGATTTAAATAAAGAAAAAGAATTTAAAAATTCTATTTCTAACGGAACTTTGTTATATATTTTGGGACCTAAGAAGAAAAAGCATCCTTGAGCTATTGCTTTTGTTACTTTTGGCACGACAAAAGAGCCCTGTTTATATCTTGTGGTATAAAGATGACTAATACTTATTTTTGCGATAGACTTTTTATGTTCAAGAATAACAGCAATACAAAAAAGTTGTTTTAAATCTAATATATTTACCAAAGAATACAACGAATCACTAGGATATAGTGCGTTTTTAGAGAGGATTACTTTTAAAATCCATTTTTGTACAGTTTATAGGTTTTTTATGCACATTGTAAGCCACACCCCATGCGACTATACCATATCTCAGATGAGATTCAACAAGCCCATAGTATAGTATTTTCATGTGTTTTAAATCAAGTATTTGTCTGAAACATTTAAAGGATATGAAACTTCTAATTTTCTGCACCAAGACATTAATATGTTTGTTCCATTTTAAGAAACTATTATGATTCCTAAATATTTAATTTCCAAAGTTATTGGAATCTCAACTGAAATGCCCCCATACCCTATTTTTAGAGGTGGAAGGTCTGGAAGGCTGCTCTTATTTATAGCAAAAGGTAAGTATTTCGTTTTATTAAAATTTATGGTAAGTATTACAGTATTATGCGTTAAGGGCCCCATTCACATTGAGATCTGTATCGATACATGTATCGATACAAATCTCATTGAGATGTGTATCTAGTATCAAGTACCACATACACACTGAGACGGAATCATGATATACACACTGAAACGGAATCATGAGACTCCATTTCAATTTCAAAGGCGAAACCGAAATATTAACTCAACCAGTGATGGTGGCAGTTGCAGTAGCACTATCGGAAGCTTTAAAGGAAAAAAGGTGTAGAAAGAGAATATGGACCAAGCAATGGTTACGTAGCTGTGCTATTTGAGTATTCCTTTGATGCAGAATTCCACAAACACGGATACAATTTGTAAATATTTAAAAAGTCTTCCCAAAAGTCTCTGTCTGCCGACATCGTTACCTATTTCACTTTCTATTATTATTAGAATAATAATATATTGATGTATGCTAGCGCGATACAAGAGACAGACAAATACACGTTGCGACAAGTAGATATTCGTATCAGTTGCACTCGCGCTGTATCGAAGTTTCTCCACAGTGAAACAGGCAGCGATACCAGCTGATACCGATACACCGATACTGAGTCAATCAAATACATATAGAGATTTGTATCGCGATATCGATACTTGCAACATGTATCGATACAGATCTCAATGTGAATGGGGCCCTTTACATTCCCCTTACGTGTCACCTTACCCAAGTTAAGAGGTAACCTACTACTTTACGGACCTCGGTCTGTGATATCCTTTATGATGTTGATGAAGATATTAGTACTATTTTGCTATTTGCTAAAATATTAACATAAACACATGCAGTGCTTTTATTTCAAAATGAACCACCATAAATAACTTTTGATATTGAGAAAATATTTTTTTTGTCAAAAAACATGTCAATTTAGAAAGCGAGTGGAGATTTTCCTATAGATTTGATTTAATTTTTGGATCCACCCTCATCCACTCTTAAGTGGCCTACACACACTGAAACATGTTGCGATGTACGGCATCGACTCCTAGGTTTCATGAAACTTGCATCAATCAGTTTGCCTCCACATTACTCTGATACGCCGATGCCAGTCTACACACACTGCAACTTGCATCATGAAACCTGAGAATCGATTCGTGCATCGCAACATGTTTCAGTGTGTGTAGGCCGCTTTACTTTGAAATTTCAAATTGCACCCACTACTGTGTAATACATCATTTGAAAGGCCATAAAGTTCCCTATCCATCCGTGCCAAGAGAAAATAAATTGGTCAACCCTGTGGTTAACAGCAACAATGTAGGCAACTACTCTTTCTGTTCTCTATTCATTTACTCACCGTTATCACAAAGAATAAATTACTGTTTTTTACCGAAGTGTTTGAATGTGATTCTACATAATTGTTGTATTGTATTCGTGAGAGAGGAGAGTTTAAAATTTAAAAAAAAATGCTTGAAGGGCTGAAAAACATATGCGCGTAGAGTCGCCAGAGTTTTCAGTGACAGGCTTCGAGATAAAACCATCGGACATTAGCTCGGATATAGAATGTGATGGAATTGGTGCGTATGTTTTAGAAACTAGTTCGATACCTATGCAACAAAAAACCACCGAACCTAGAGTTTTGGATGAAGCCAGTCAAATTGAGGTACTCGGTCAGTTCGTTGTAGATCCAACTTTATCGATTCCAAAAGTAGCAAGCTTGACCAACATTTGGATTCGGGAGTTGCCTACTTTCTGTGGTGTTTATACACAATATACAGAAAATTCTAATTCTACAACAAATCAGTGAAGACGCTTATAATAGAAGAATTAAATTTTGTAAACAAATGTGCCAAAGAATTGACGATGACCTTGATTTTATCAATAATATCTGCTTCAGTGATAAATGAAGTTTTTCCTCAAACGGGTTTATTAGTCTTTAGAAAATCAAGTGGATGCTAAGAAAATTTGCATTTTCATTAAGAAGGAGCTCCCCCTCAATATGCTTTGACTTTCAGAGAATGGTTGGATTAAATTTAATAAATTGTAAAAATGCTCCGACACATTACATCGCAATTGACACTGATAGATGCAGTTACCATTAACTCGTTGGTACTCTACTATCACATAGAGACTAATGATTCTGAGATCCTCCTTGTTGACGATGCGTGTACTTACTTCGCACTGACGAAGGCAATAACCAGAAACCGGTCTGCGAATGATATACGCGACGGCCTCAAAAAGGATATCGATTTATTTGGTAAAAATATTTTACTAGTTGGCAATTGCAATTAAAACTTAATCACTTATCTTTGTACGATACAAATTTATAAATCATTAAGAAGTGTGTGTGGTAACTTTATTTAATCTTCAATTAAGTAAAGCTAGAGGATCACAACTTTGGTACCTTGTATTTAAGTATGACTGAGTATTTATTCCTATTTGTAAGTTAATCTCATCTCTATTGGAACATTTTGTTATTTTAATTTTTATTAGATCTTTATTAGTACTTTTATATTTTTCCGTAGTATAATATACAATTTTATACAAGAACTTCCATAACTATTAATTAAGTTGGAAAAGAAAAATAATAAAAATGTTTCAGGTTTCGTCTGTAAATTGCAGAATCATGTTAATTAAAATTTATAAAACTACTTACGCCATGTCAGTTCATACATATGTTCAAGTCTATTTTTAGTTAACGTCTTTGTTGAATTCTTTTTAGAATGATGATTCCATTTAAAAACCTATTGGGATTAACCTGGTTTGTTATAATTCGAATTCTCTTGCCAATTAGAGAATCCATCCATTTAGTAACACAATACCTGCAAAAGTAATGTCTGCCATACGAAAACTATTTAAGATTTTCTGGATAATGTAAGCTACCTCTTAGTAGATACTAATAATTGATGAAGCTAGCAGCTGGAGGAAATATTATTCTTTTTTGTCCATTTTCTTATTCCATAAAATTAAAATTTGTCTTGTCATGTTATGGAGAACGTTAATTATATATACGTACCTATACATACCGTAGTTAGAAAAAGAATACGAGCGATGGCTGCGAACTAGAATGAAATGAAATGAAATAAGAAACACCCAGCGAACATAGGGATAGGCTCGGTCTATGCCCCACCAGCCAGCTACAATACACTCACACTGCTACGTCCACCTCGATTTTTCAATCGGTCTTTGTTAACAGTTGGCCACACTAACCATTTTACACACGGTATACGAAATGGCTTTAATTTCTAATTTTGGAATAAATATTGTAGTAATAAATGTTCAGAAACTATTTATATAATATGTACTCTAATTGATGTTTCCAGATGACCACGTAGTAGATACAGACATTGAGAATTTTTGTCCTTATTTGACAACAGAACAATAATCAGATCCGAAATATTTAATTGTTGTCCACTCGTGTTACTAATGGTGCTGCTGATTTAGTTTTGATTCTAAATCCAGGTCACAGCAATTTAAACATATTTGAGAAATCATTTTAGACTGCTTACTATCAAATGTACCATTTTATAGTGCGATTTTATTTGCGATTTATAATCTAAATGTTTACCGCTCTGAATTTACTGAAGCGAAAAGACTCTTTTCATCGGATTTTATAGTATATATGTCTTCTATTAAGTATGTAACCCTCTTACAACTGCGTGACTGCAAAGGGAATAAGGTGATTCTCTGAAGCAAAATTCAATCCGTTTGAAATAAATTTTAGTTGCATACAATGATAAACTGCAGTTTGTTAAAATTTATTCATGCGTGTGACAAGTAGTGCACAAGCTCATATTTGAAATACTTCAGGTGTACTTACACAATTATGACTCTATTACCTTTTTCCTTTTTCTAATGTATGACTAAATTTTTTACACCTTGTTTTACTTATAGCTCGTATTTTTTATATGCAGGACAGAGAGAGATTTCTAGAAATACAATTCACAACTTCAAATCAATTCGCTGATTTGAAATCGTTTATTTCAAGCACTTTATTATGCATGGATTCTAAACACTGATTTCAATTGACGTGATTTTATAATTCAGAAGAGGCTAGAAATATTTTTATTTAATTTGGAGTGGCGTATCCAGGGAGGGGCGCAAGACCCCGTCTCTATCTATTGTTGCACTGCGCCGCAAGCAACACCCTGAAAATTCGATGAATAATTAAGGAGTACATTTTCATAACTATTCTATCAAAATTCGAAAATAACTGATAACGGTTATAACAGATAGTTAAGGATTTTTAATACTTCTGAAGGAAGTAGGTTGAAAAGAGGAATCTAATGAATAAGCCTAAACTGTTAAATATGTAACACATGAATAGGTTATTAATATTTTTGAGTTAAGTATTTTATATTTATATTTTGGAATGATATTCTCACAAAAATATGTTCACTAGCAGAACTATTTACAAAAATTAAAAATTCATCTAAATGCCGCTTTCATTATTATTATCAATCATCAGTCATAGCCATATATCAAAATATAATTTTGGATAAGTGAAAAGTATGAAAATAAAAGGAATGTTACTATAATTCTGTTAAAGGTTTTCATTAGCATCAGCTTAAATCATACCCAGTTGTGTTCATTATTTTGTTGTTTGTTTTTTTTTGTATATTTCTGTATCGCAGCAGTTGTTTTATTACGTTTTAAATACTTAAATATTATATGTTAAAAAATAATAAATTTATAATCTTGTTTTCTTATGAATACACTATCATCAGTCTTACCGGTTCGGTGCACGGTGGTGTAGTTGGCTGGAATGACGATGCCAAGTGTGACTAGTAATCTTTTGTCGTAGCTGCGGGCACGTTTTCCTAAATGTTTCTTAAGGGGCCATACACTTCGGTTATTTTATATAGTTTTGACCGATTTGGCAGAGCCTTACGGTGAAAACCAACAGTGTTTGCGTCTACTCAGTCCAGTTATTTTTATTCGTTCCAAATCTGTCGCCGCTAGATATTTAACGGTTTGGTTTGCCACGTTTGTTCCTGTTCGGTAGTGTATGGGCATAAATTGCGCCGTATTATTTCAATCAGTGTTGTAGAATTTAGATCTTTAAGAATACACAGTCAATAATAACCTGGCATTATCACAGTGTATTGAGATTTTCGGCTACCAGTTGTAACCCGTGCTTTTTTATCTGTTCGGTCAAAACCATATAAAATAACCGAAGTATATGGGCTCCTTAACCCACTACTAAACAGATTCGGCTTTGGATTTCGAGGGTTGTCTATTTCAGTGATGTTATTTATTATTTATTATCATTACGATTTCCGCCACTGTTAATATCAAGCATTTTCTAAAGCTTAGAATCACAGTGTTTCATTTGAATTCAAAAATGTTGATTTCAAATTAAGCTTGCGAATTTCAGGCCTTCTGTAATAAGTCCTTAAATCGTTTTGAAATAATGAATCCTTAATTCAGTTATTTTTCGCATTTTAATACTACCTAGCAATGTTGGTACGGTTTTCTAAAACACCTGTATGTAACATCTTATCTTTTTTTTTTTCATTTTCAAATTAAAAATTAGAACAAATATGTTCCCATTTTTCCAATGTATCCCTAAACACTATGAGCATATTTTAAAGCTGTAGTAAGGATCAATTATTTGTTGCATCACACAACTGTCATATCATCCTTAAATATGTATTTTTCATAACTCTTTTATAAAACTGTTATGTCAAAATAAATGTATATCCTTCAATAATACAATTTTCACTCACTTCAGCACAATGAAAAAGTAAAACGAAATACATTGGTGTGCCACCACTGAATCGACAAAGAATCTATCTTCGGTGCAGACTGATAGAGCCTGACCTTTCTTTTATAAGGAAGCTTCCAAACGACCGGAATTGATTCCCTTATGATTTCGATCATATTTTTTTGTTGGCGTAATTGACTTCGCACTCAAGAGTTTTTGTGTCGCATTCGCTTATAAATATCCGGATGAAATAACAGCTGAGTTTGGCATCTGTAAAATCTACGAAATAGAAGTTATAATAAAAGCATTTCAACATTGTCGCATATTCCAATGATCAAAATGCCCACGAGGGTAGGTTTTGTCTCCAAAAGTCCATTAACTTAGTATATTCAGTGCTGCACTTTTGAGGTGTCCTATTAATAATAATAAAAGCAGTGACATATAATCCAATATTATAATATATTATGACCTCCAATATGAAATGTATATGCTCTATTTATCTACGTTTTAACATTTCAAAACCATCAATGCAGCACAAGAAAAATCAATTTATATAATAACAAAGTCATAGATCTATGGAAATCATATCTCAATCAGGCGTTCCATAGGGTTTGGTATTGGGTCCCTTGTTGTTTATTGTATTTATAAATGATATCGTTGGCCTCCAATCCGCCAACTCTCTTCATGCAGATGAATTGAAAATTTACCATAAATTTGATAGTATATAAAATTATAATAATATACAGGCAGAAATAAATATAATCCATGACTGACGCAGTAGATTGTCTCTAAATACCAGTAAATGCAATATGGTTTTATTTACCAGGAGTGAAATAAGTTACAACTCAATTACGATATTAACGGTATTATACTGGAATGTTGCGACAATTTCAAAGATGTAGGTGTCCGCTTCGGCTTACAACTTTCTAAATAATATAATATAAGCATTAAATAACATAATATCGTCATCCTTTAAAATGCTTGGTTTTATCATACACAACTCCTTAGTGGCAACGAAGCAGTATACAGTCAACTATCTCCAGCATATTTAAACTTTAATCAACTCACTTTTTATCGCATTAAACGTAGGTTTTGCATAAGATCGAATCCAATAGGGAGGATTTATTTGTATTACAATCGATATACAATAAAATGTATTTAATTATTTTCCGTATCTTTGAAAATGATGATAATTGTTGGCTATGGAATCTGAAGAGTAGAAATGGAATGTTGAGCACTCTGTATTTCGTGAGACATTGAGATTATACCCCAACATGTTTAATATTTTTGAAAAGCATTTTTCTTAAGGGTTCCAAAAACATAATAATATATGGGGTGTTCTATTTAAAAAACAGACCTTTAATTGGCCAGGGAAAATTTGAACATCCTATTATAAGTTTTGAATACATTAGCTTTTAGTCAGATTGATATATAACAACTTTCGTATAAAACGTTTTTCTGTATCTAAGATAATAAAGATTTTATTTGGACTTACATCTTTAGTACACCAGGTACATGATCATGTTAGTATTCTATTTCCGGCCCTGTAAAAGGAAGTAAATTCTGTTGGGCATGTGAATGTAAAATAAAATAAAAATAAAATAAAATTTAATTAATGAAATGACGTCTAAAATTAAAAACCGTTCTTATAGAATATTATAAAATATTTTATCATGGTCATAAAGAAAATCTAATCAATAAATTCATATTCTCCGTTGATACAAGATTATAAAGAAAATAATTTAACAGTGTCGATTTTTGATTTCATTTGCGCATCTTTCGATACAAAAAAATTAAAAGTGACGTTATTATAATTTGCGGGATGATGTAAGTAGTTTTTTTTTAATAGATTTAATTGCCCAACTGAAATTAAAAATTGCCATGTTCATGTTTTTTTTGTAGTCTTGTATGGATGAAGAAATTTATTTTATACTTTTATTCTACTTTGTATAAAAAAAATTAAGTTTTTGTATTTGACGAAGTTACAAACCTTTGATTTCAGACTAAATTTTGAGTAGGCCATTTAATTATTAAGAACCTTACGAGTTTTATATGATTAATAAATAAGCCTAACCTTAAAGAAATAAAATCTACAGAGTCACTCTTAAAAGAAAAGAAAGCATTTATTCTATCTTGAGAAAATAATATTCTTTTATTAGAGCAAATCAGAAACCGTATCGGAAGAAATAACCGAAACAAAGAAAAAAATAACAGTCGTAATACCCTTTCATCAAAATGAACGAGACATAGTATATACTGGGCGCTAGGGAAATACACCTTTTGTCATATATAATATTGTACCAGCTTGTAACAAAATATTAATTTGTAAATATTTTCTGTTGAAAAATAAAATAACATTTCCACACTGCCCCGCCCCCTAGCACACTTTTACAAAAATTTTCTAAAAAGTGGATTACCTAGTTTCGTACCCGATATATCCCACCTAACCATCATTTCCACTAAATCTAAGTTAAAATTTGTTTGTCTGTCACTATCAGTAATATTATCACTCACACACTTTTTATGACTGCCTGTGGAAATGTGTATCTTAATGTTTGCTTTGACCCTGCACTAAAGCACTTTTTTTGCAACTCTGGGAAATCACTAATACACACGTTCACTTTGTCCTCTGAAGGAACTGAACAAGATATTTAAAAAAAATTAACCTCATTTGTCTTTAATTTTGCACTACGTATCAACGTGTTAATTACATAGACGTATATAAAGTATATTCATTTTAAACAGCGGGTAATGCGTGTAAATGTGATAGCCAAGCGACGCGATTCGCCTATCGATGCATTGGTACTGTTATTGGACACTCGACAATAACGAGCATTTCCCAGTCAATACGACGGTCAGTAAATAATAGGCCCCTTACACTTACCGGATTTTTCAAATTAATTTATATATTCTAATATAGTCTTATTAAACATTAAGAATTATCAAATCTGTTTCAATAATTTCTACCCGGAAAATGTTTAAGTTAATAATTGAACTTCCGGGAATATCAGATGTTACAGGCGTGTCTGAAAACGCTGTCCTATTAGCGCGACGTCACCAGCCACGATATCTCCGGGTGGTGAACGGTACGGTACCTAGTTAATGCATTAATTATGTATGGGTGTTTGTTTCCTAAAATTGTTTGATAGTAGTCTCTGGTCTGCGATATTTATGCAGACATAATATTATATTGTAAACACCTGTTGAAACATTCCCACACAGAAAACCGAAAATTTATACAGCATGATAGAGTGAATTTTATTTTATTTAAAATGTCAACACGTAAACTACCTACAATATGATTCAAATATATCGAGCCCTTACTTTATCCGCGAATATCCGAAAAATGGAGAAGGGAAAATTTTTTTAAAAAAAGTGTGTTTCATTATGTGTCTATTGTAAACCACTTACTGAAATTTTAATAACGCAGTTTAAACGGTTATGACGATTCTTTAATTTATACCAAATAATGTACCCATTTTTAGCGATACTCTCGTCACAATAAACTTTAACTGGTCATTTTTTGGAAATCACTTATTAGTTTTATGTAAAATTTTCTAGTGGTATTTTTGCACTCTTCCATTTTTGAGATATTCGCGGTTAAAGTAAGGGCTCAATACATTCGAATAGTATAGCAGTTTTATCGAAGGACGGCCAGCCAGGACGGTATTGTCGTGCTGGCTGGATACCATTTTTTGTCAACTTTGTCCATCATGTTATATTGTCTGTTTGTTTTTATATATTTATGTATGAAATAAATAAAATAAAAAGTAGCCTTAAGTAGAAATGTATATAAAATAGGAAATAAAGCTGATTAAATTGGAATTGGAATTGGGAATTCAGTGATAAGTTTATTCACTTTGTCAGCGTATGACCGTTTTTTTACCCTTGGGCAGGTCTGACATACTTTATTATTAAAATAATATCAAGAATAAAATACTTACAACAAATAAAATTACAATACAACGGAGAGAAATAAATTACGTTGTACACACCACGTAGCATAAAAATAGACTAAAATCAAATGTTAGTCTTTGCTAAAATTGTAAACAAGTCTCGTTTACGTATTTGGGTATTTCTCTACCTGGCACCGCCCGTGACTTGCGGACCGATTTGCCAACTCTACTTATATCCGTCATGCCAAAATCGATCTCTTTTATGTGAGCAAATTAGATGTAAATATGTGAGAAAAGGACTACAGTCTCATGATTTGTTCTATAAAATTAGCTCAACACGCGAATGATTTTGCACAAAACCTTCCAATAACTAACATAAAAAATCAGTTACTATTAGATGCACCTGGACAGTAGTCTCACATCATCAATCCAATTTGAAATGAAGGAAATAAATAATTTTCATTAAAAATTAATTTATTTGTTTCGGCGCAAAATTAATTTTAGCACCTTTTTCTTCGATTATGGTTAATCTAACAAGATATTTTCAAGGACTTTTTTGGCAAAATTCTACATTTTGAACAATTTAGTTAGAAATATTTTTAATTTCACACAAAAATTTCACTAATTTCCATAGCGTCAATATTGGACCTCCCAGATTTATATACCGAATTTTTAACTTTTATTAGCATATATGTACATATAATGAAATTTCTTGTCTGTGGAAAGTAAAGACCAAAGATTATTGTGCTAAACAGAACAAATATATTTTTTAGTTATTCTTTTCTTTTTAGCTGCAATAGCAACACCGTACACAATAACAAAAACTGACATACACCAGTGGCGACTGGTGGATTTAGATTGTACTATATCTCAGTATTGGAGCATGGAACCCAAGCAATATTTGAGGGCACGACTATCAAATGATTGAAGAAAAAAAAGAAAAAAAACAAACTATTTTTTTCGTAATCAGAAGGATAATTTATCACCCGGTTTTTTTTGGTTTTCGAAAATTTTGATTTTTTTTTAAAGTTATGACATTTTGAAATTTACACAATGAAGAACTTAAATTTTAAAATGGCATAACTTTACAAGTCAAAATTTTCGAAACCCAAAAAAAAATACAAAAAAAATAGTTTTCAAAGATTTTACCAATATTCTACAAGTAATCTGGGGAGGCTGCGCATTTCTGTAACTTTTTTCTAATTTTTTTTCTGCAAAACTTCTTCAATCAGTATTGATAGTTTGCATAACCTAAATCCACCAACCGCCACTGACGTATACAACTAGTCAGCCATGCTTATCATATAAAACCAAATGCAAGTTGTAAGACAAGAATGAATTATTAGTGGGCTATTTCGAGTTCAGACTTGCCGTACGACTTAAGTTGGCGCAAGCAAGTTGATATGCAACACTGAACGTCTGTGCCGGCCTTTAGTAGATGAATAATTTTAAATATTATGGTATAGTCTACATAAACAAAGAAATTTAGTACATCACCAATTTATTTTATGTAAATTAGCTCTATATAAAATATTGATACCTCTTTGATGTATTTTCCTTTTACATTTTGCAAACTCCTACAATATATTCCGAACTTCCTCTTCTCTGTTAAAAAATGCATCCTCCATCCACATAAGGAGGTTTATTATTATTCTAGGAATATTTCGTAAGAATCACATAACTTGCATATGTATATTACATTCCAGGTGTATTAATTATTTGATTTTTGTTGACATGTACAACAGTCAATAATAGTTTTCACTTACTGAAGTTACCTAATTCGCTTAATTTTTTAGGGACAAATATTTTGACGTAATACCTATTGAGAAAGTGAATATGAGATTATTTCAAGTGTGGTGTATTCCTTAACTAACAGTCACTTCTAATTTTTTTAATGTTACTATATCGTGGTATAGACCCCATGCACAAAATGTGATTTTGGCATTTTTGGAATCTTTTTTTAATACAAAAAACACTATGTAAAGGATTTTTTTTTATGAAAGTTATACAACATTTAACAAGTTTGAATTAATATTACACGCTCAAACCCCATCGGTTGGTCTTATCGATGCGGTAACGTCACAGGATTTGAGTGCCAGTGCAAAGAGCAGGCAAAGCACTTGTTAAACGTAAACAAGTCGGGTTATTTGTGATTTGTGTTGTGAAATTTTAAGTGAAGTAATTATAATGATCAATTCTTCTAAATTATCATCATATTATTGATGCATCGTACCGATATGTGAAAATACTTCAATAAAAACGCCAGGAAAACATTTTTGTTTAAGTTCCAAGAAGCGAAAAATATAGAAAAGTGTAGTTAAAGATGTTTTCGAAAACAAGTTGCGTTTTGCATACGTGGATCTTTTTGTTCTGAGTGACTAAAAAAAATAATAATATTAAAAATAAATATGCAAAGGCAATAAAAATAATGTGTGTAAAGTATATATGGCACAACCGGTAACAACAGGGATCTTGGGTTTCAAACGATTTATCTCTTTATTTTTATATTATTTTGGAGCACTAATGACGATATTTTCCATCGTGGATTTTGTGTGAGCATATTTGGCCACTAGTGAAAATCATCGGACACAAAGTTTTCATTATCCCTTTTGGGTGAGACAAATTTCTAGCAAATGTTGTTATTTAAATAGACTTCAATCACAAACTCAAAGTTTTTACTTGAGAACAATAAAGGGAAGTCCAAAAATAGTTCTTCTAAAAGTACAACATACAAAAACATTATAGATTTGGGGGTTTTGATTCTATCTATAAATAAAAGTTTAGGAACCAGAACGGCATTAGATATCTCCAGTCGTTCATAAGTTATAAGGAAAAAATGTAGTGTTAGTTATCCCCAAATTTGGCTAGTGTAAAAATATAACTTTTTGTTTTTTTGTCACACGTTTTCCGATAAAACTAATATATGATTCAAATGTATTTAGATCTCACTTTAACGGCGAATATCTCAAAAACATGGGAGTGAAAAAATACCACTATACAATTTTACATAAACCTAATATGATTTCCGAAAAATGACCACTTAAAGTTTAATGTGACAAGAGTATCGTTAAAAATGGGTATATTTTTTGTATGAAAATTTCCTTGATTGGTTTACAATAGGCACATAATGAACACATAATTTTTTTCAATTTTTCCCCTACTCCGTTTTTGAGATATTTGCGCATAAAATCAGGGCTCGATATATTTGATTCGTATAGTAGGTTGTTGACGTATTAATATTTTAAAATGAAGTAAAATTCACTGTATGATTGTGTATAAATTTCCGGTTTTCTATATGGGAATATTTCGGTAGGTGTTTACATTAATACTATGTCTGCATAAATATCGCAGACCAGAGACTACTACCAAATAGTTTTAGGAAACAAGTATCCATATTTAATTAATGCATGCACTAGGTACCGTACCGTTCATTACACGGAGATACCAGGTGCCCCATTATGTTTTGAACCTTTTCAAACCTATATAACTTTTGAACTAGTTGAGATAATGAAAGGCGGTTTTCGCCAGTCTTCTTCTAATTTTGATAAAATTTTTCCTGAGTATCCGTCTTTTTCGCTCACTTCCGGTTTAACCGAAAATGACATAGCGTACTTTTGTTAATTTGTTAATTCAAATGGAACACCCTACCCTGTATATTTTTTTCACAGTTGCGAAGCTCATTGTTTCCCCTTTCCGAAAATTCCATATTTGTCATGTAAATTATACAGAGTAATGGTTTTATAAGCTTTTAAAGGGAATACTGCGTTTTATTGAAATGCTACGAAAAAAATAATGATTCGCAATGTAGACTATGGAAATAAATGACAACATCACTTGTAAACATCAAATTAGTTTATTAACAATTTCATGTTCCTTCAGTTGCTAATATTGAAAATGTACATATGAAACTCGATATAACAAAGTGTAAAAGGATATTTATTAAACAAATAAGAAATAAACAAAATAATACACATTAATTATAAAAGATGTTCAAAATGTTGCCCATCAACTTGGATACATTTCTTTATTCGCTTTACAAAGTTGTCATAACTTCTACTTAGTAATGTTGTTAAAGACATTTCGAATGTTTTCTTTAAGTTGTTCTAAATTTTGTGGCATAGGGCTATTACACCTGTCTTTCACATATCCCCATATGAAAAAATCTGGAACTGTGACTTCTGGGGATCGAGGGGGCTATGCTGTAAAATCTCCCCTCCCTATCCAACGATTTCCAAAGGTGGCATTCAGGGAATCTCAAGTTATCATAACATAATGAAGCGTAGCACCGTCTTGTTGGAGATAGACTGTCCTCAACAAATTATCCTGTTCAAGTTGCGGGTAAAAGAAATTTTCTAACATGTCCAAATATGATGAGGCATTGACAATTGAATTGTTAAAAAAAAGTAACGTAAATTTTTTGTTTTGATACCGCACACCAAAGTGTAACTTTTGGAAAGGATGGAAATTTATGATGCGCAAACTCTACAATTATGCTTATTCACCGTGCCATTTAAGTGAAATGATGCTTCGTCTGACTTGGTTAACTTATCAAGAAAATACCTATATCTTCTACGTAAATTAAGAATTTTTCTACAAAATTGTACTCGTTTTGGAAAATCAGTTTTCTTTAATTCTTGATGAATCTGAATTTTATAAGCATTCAGTTTTAGAACATTTTTCATAACAGTATGAACATTAGTTTTCAGAATACCTGTTGTGCAAGAAATTTTTCTTGTCGAAGAGGAAGGATCATTTTGTGTCCTTTCCAAAATTACAATTGCATTATTAAGCCTATTTTCATTATCTGGAGTTCTTTTTTTACGGTCAATACAATCCGAATTCCAAATATTTTTGTACCATTTTCTATTTGTTGGAGGTTCCTTGTTAAACAATATTCTACATCTTCTCCGTGTTGTTTTGTAAGTTTAGTGTCAGAAAAAAAGGTTACACACTTAGCTTTTTCATTTAAAGTCAACATTTTCCATAGTACCTCAAGTACCCGAGTTGTTAATAAACTAATTTGTCGTTTACAAGTGATGTTGTCTTTTATTTCCATAGCCTACTTTGTGAATAATTTTTTTTCGTAGCAATTCAATACAACGCAGTATTCACTTAAAAAGCTTATAGAACCTTCACTCTGTATAATTTCTATGACAAATATGGAATTTTCGGAAAGGGGAAGCAATGAGCTTTCCGACTGTGAAAAATATATAGGGTGTTTCATTTGAAATAACAAAGTTGCTCTATCCCCGAAAATACGATATGTCATTTCCGGTTAAACCGGAAGTGAGCAAAAAAAAGATACCCATAAAAAAATTATCAAAATTAGAAGAAGACTGGCGAAAACCGCATTTCATTATCTCAACTAGTTCAAAAATTATATAGGTATAAAAAGGGTCAAAATATAATGGAGCACCCGGTATTATGGCTGGTGACGTCGCGCCAATAAGACAGCGTTTTCAGACACGTCTCTAGCATCTGATAATCTCGGAAGTTCAACAAGTAATTTGAACATTTTTCCGGTAGAAATTATTAAAACAGATCTGAAAATTGCTAATGTTTTACAAGATTATATTAGAATATGTGAATTAATTTTAAAAAATCCGGCAAGTGCAAGGGACCTATAGACGAGGGAGCAAGTATATCTGTGGGGACGGTTGGGAGTGGAAAAAAAAGGGTCTGCTTGCGGCCTACTTGCTAGGCATCGGTCTCCCCCACCATTACCACTACCATTACTTTTAGTGCAAAAAAATGAGAGTGCCTTTTCCACTTTCGTCTAGTACGCTGCAGTGGCGGTTCGTGGGTCAATAGATAGGGAGGTCAATTAGAAAAGTTTACTGTATTACCTACCTTTTAAAGTGATTTAAATTCCAAGTCGATCCTCCGGTCTTTTTGAGATGCAAAGTGGTAAATTACTTTTTCATTAAAGTCTTTTATCTTCTTCATTAATGCCCTTTCTATGGTAAGCATAGCTAAAGAAGATAACCTTTCCTGACCCATGGTATTTCTTAAAAAATGTCTTTATTCTTTTTAAGGTGGAAAAACAACGTTCACTTTCGACGGTAGTCATAGGGAGAGTACACAAGATTTTTAACAGTTTGCCACTTTCAGAAAAAGTATTGCACAAATTATTGTTAATAAAAAGCTGTAACAAAGCAACTGCACCTCCACTATTGGAAAAATCTTCTCGGCTATATAATACTTCTAATTCAGTTTTAAGTTTCAAATGATTTATGACTGGATACTCCGTTTTAACTAATTTAAACATATCTTGAGGGAAGCTTTTTTTATAATCTTTAAATCGATCTGCGTTAAATAACTGAGACACTGCTAAATGATTACTGAAGCCAAACCTGTTTTTGTTCTCAGATATAATTATATAACAAACTTCTAATGAAATTCTCCTTTTTGATTCTTCCGTTTTACATCTCTGGGCAGACTGCATAGATGTCTCCTCCAATTAGTTATTCAAAATTTTATTTCTGATGTCTTCAATTTCACTATTAAAAACGCCAATACACTTATTTACTGTTATGACATCGATATTACATTTTTGTAATTGATTGAACAATATATCACAATGAGGCATAACTAAATGAAAAAAATTCAACCAGTAAGGAAAATGTTCATTTTGTAAGTAGTTTTTTAAACCAATAGCTTGGTTTAGAGTGTTGTTTTCTGATTCATTATCAATGATTTTTTTCTAAACAATCTAATAATTCTGTTCGATAGGTATAAACAGTCTCTATGCACTTTGTATTAAAATTCCATCGTGTTGGAGCCGCTTTAGGTAATCTCACCTTAACAACATTATCTAACACGGCTGTTCTTTTTGGCGATTTTCCAAAGAATGAGGAAAGTCTATGTAAATTAGCAAAAAAAATTTGTATGCTTTTATCCTGACTTGATGCTTTTTGTAAAATTAAATTTAATTGATGAGCGTAACAATGAATAAAATTTGCTGAAGGATAACTTTTTTTAATTTTGGCTTGTACACCTCCAAAAGCACCACTCATTACTGATGCTCCATCGTAACTTTGTGCTATCAATTTTTCAGGACTTTCATTAATTTTTATTAATTTCACTCGGTCTTCATAACCCAACTTATGTCCATTTTTCAGTTTTAATATATTTTGTACAACACTCATATTTAACACCAAAAACACTGTTTTACTTAATTTCACGACAAGTAGAGATTTACTAATAAAATGTTCACAAATAAAAAACATTAAAAACAACGCGACAGAATTTACCGACCAACGCGTACCTAGTCAGCATTAAGACTGCTCTATTGAATTTCGTGCGTTACCGTTTCCATAAAATGTGTCAGGGACATTGGCCCCGCCAGTGTTTTCTGTTTCTTTTGCTTTCTGACGATTCACGCATAAGTCTATTTCACTTTAATTCGTTGTAAATTCGGTCCGTAGCTAGCTGTGAGGACAAGTTTTGGATTGACCCAAGATTTTTAAATTCTATAAATGAATAATGTAATGAATATGAATGTAGAGACTCGGTGCTCGGAGGGATACGAAATCCTGCGATCTAGATATTTGAATAGTATTGTGCATAGAATGAACTAGAAACTTTAATATATTTTTTAAGAATATTAAAAATATGTATATATGTTATATATTTTTAAACTTCAGAAAATGAATAGCTCTACTTTTTTATTTGTATGTGGGAGGTCATTGACCAAATGACCCTATAGAAGAACCGCCAGTGGTACGCTGTCCATAACCACCACACCTTTATATTCCAATTTGCTCAGAACAGGAATAAACTAAACCACCCATTTTTGAAAGATTTCCACGAAACATCTGGAATGGAATATACATTGAAGTAATCTATCCTTTCTTTTGACAATGATATAAACGGACGAAATCTCTCTCGTTGAGAAATTAATTTAGAGTAGTGGTAATAGTATACCACATTATGGGGAACGTTTATTCACACTGGCACGTCTCGCGCCTCTTGCGCGTTAGCAACTCAAATATATTCATCATTGTACATGTTTCCAAAATACTGGTAAATTACATGACAATTGAATCTCAAGTTAAATACAGGCTAGTAGGATTTAATTTAAATCATTAATTTAAGCCACTATAGAATTTCGTATCCATAGACTTCCCAGTACAAAATTCATTGGGATTCACATAATAAAACGGTGAGATTTACTTTCCTTTTGAAGTCCCCTTTCCCTAATTTAAAAGAAAAATAAAATTTGTATCCTAATGAATAGGCAAATGTTTAACTTAATCTTGTTTATTTAAACATTGAATTAATGTTAATTCTTGTACTACAAATAAAGAGTAGAAGAAAATCAACAAAATACCCTATCAATGATGTCCTATGACGACCTGATTGAGTGACTCAGGTGTTCCGTGAGAAGGAGAAATAATAAACTGTAAAATGTAGAAGAATATAAAAATATAATATCTGTCAAGTTCCCCAGGCAATTTATTCGCATCACAAGTATAAGTGAGAAAATAAATTTAGTATAAGAGAGAAATATTATATATCGATTCGAACAAATGCGAAAAATTAAATTCACAGAGCTTTGTTGTGATTGAGAACGGACGAAATAAAGAAGAAGAAAAACGTTCAAAATATTGGCAGCATGTGCTTGATAAACCTTCTGAAAAACGGCTAGCCTTGCTACAAGATGAAATGCTATATTCGATGTAATCGTTCCATTTTGCACCCTATATACAACGTCTTCTATCGTAGTTTAATGTCATCGTTAACCTAGTTTATTGCTGATGAAATTTGAAAGAAAATTTTCAAGACTGCATCTCGATACCTCCTATCGTTGTAAAGATATTCTTCTTTAAATTTACACAAAAAATTACATTATAGTTTCATTTAGCTAGCAGTTTATGTGAAAATAATACAGCGTGTTTCCAATTGGAAATAATATAGTCTGCGAAACCTATATTGTGACGGGACGTGCGCAACAAGACACGACATGTGGGCGGGAAATGTATACCACATGACATCTTCCGTCTTTTACACCGCTTACATTAAAGCGAGAACGATGATTGTTGTTTTTAATGACACGCGACCGAGACAGAGTTTAGCTTACATGCAGGGATACTTCAGGGCCGCACTTAATTTTGTTACCGAATCATTCTAACAGTGCTGATATATTGTAAGTATAATATTATAAGATAAATAATAATTATGTAATATCTGTTTATTTGCTGGGGTGTTTTTGAAAATATTTTAAGGTTATCGTGTTGAAGTGAGTGGTGTAATAGTGTAATATCAGTAATAATTATTTTATATCTGTTAATTTGCTGGTGTGTTTTTGAAAAGAATTTAAGAAGGTTATCATATTGCAGTGAGTTGTGTAATAGTGTAATATAAGTAATAATTATTTTATATCTGTTTATTTGCTGGTGTGTTTTTGAAAATAATTTAAGAAGGTATTTGATGTGAAAATGTTTCGACCGTGTTAGGCCTCTACGTCTGCATCTTATTGTGTTTGTGAAAATGAAAGTGACAATGATTACAGTGATAAATAAATTCAAAGTTCATTAATGTTTTCAGTAAGAAAAAATCGGTGATATTTGAACGAGCAAGCGAAACAAATTCTCCTTAATGTTTACAATAATCTTTTGAAGCTACGAAATAATGACCATGATTTGTATGGTTTGGATGTACTAGGTGAAACAGCATCTCTTACTAACGTTCCCCATTCCACAATACACAAACTGGTGAAAGAAGGTGCCCTCCCAAGAAAACAAAGATCCGACGCCAATCAATCGAAATCTCTGAACCCATGA
Source organism: Rhamnusium bicolor (assembly GCA_029963845.1). NCBI lineage: Eukaryota > Metazoa > Arthropoda > Insecta > Coleoptera > Cerambycidae > Rhamnusium > Rhamnusium bicolor. Next base: position 38,208 of record JANEYF010004962.1, read on the forward strand.
TTAGCAAAACTTTTAAGAACTTTATTTTACTATACGTATCAGAAAAATGAAATCCCAACTATTGACGTAATATACAGATAATTAAAAGAAATAGATTATCATCTAACATATACCAAAAGAACTTTAGGAACTTGGCTGAGAGAAAGTGGATTTAAATATTAAGCTGTTAATAAACGCATTGCGATTATGGAAAGTAGACGAATAGTGGATTGGCGAAATTCATATCTAGAAGAGATAAAAGAACTCAGAAAGGAAAATAGACCAATTTATATCTAGATGAAACTTGGTATGAAACTCATGACACCGTAAAAAAGGATGGACTGATGGATATAGGAAATGTGAAGCAATCTCATTGCCCCCTAATAAAGGAACTCGGTGGATTATATTACACTGTGGATCAGTTGAAGGATGGGTTGATAATGCATTGAAACTGTGCGGAAAAAACATGGAAGACTAATTCCAAAATTAAAACCGAGTAACATTATTGTTCTTGACAATGCGACCATTCGAGACAACTGTATAAAATTCCTTACAAGAGTTCTACTAAGCTGGAGTTACAATTTTTTTTTAATGGAATAATGATATCTATATGAGGAAAATTATAATAAAGCACAACTGTTGGAAGTCCTGTAAATAAAAAATTATGAGAAGTATATTATAGATAATGTAGGTAGCGGAGAGATATGGCCACAAAGTGTTGAAATTACCGCCATATTTCTTTCTGTATTTTCAATCCGATTGAATTAATTTGGTGTAAATTGAAGAAAAATGTCAGAAAAGGAAATATTTTTCCGAAATTTGATAAAAAAGTAGTAGAGTTAATTCAAAATGAAGTGTCGAAAATTAACAAGGAAGATTGGGAAAAAAAGATTAGGAAAGTAATTACAATTGAGGATGATTATTTAACAATTTCCAAATTTCATATAAATAGTGGAAATTTATTATAAATTTGAACGAGGATACTAGTTCACCTCAAAATGAAGAAGAGGAGGAGGATGAGAATTCAGAAGAAGAAGCAATGTGAGGTGAGGTAAAGTGAAGTGATGTGAAATGAAGAAGTGAATTCTGGGATATCAGCTGCATTATTAATTCCGTTTTTGTGCTTTCGTGGTTCAGTGCTTGAGAAACATTCTTTTTCAGGATGTCATGTTTTTTTTTTCATTTTGCCAAAAATATGTCTTTCTGTTTTTATTATAGTAATAACTTTACTATTAGAATTTATTTTTAGTTCATTTATTGAGAAATATATTTGTTTCTGTTACTATTTTTAGAGTATATTTTTTGATTTTATTTTGTTTTTAAAGCTTTCTTGTTACTTTTTAAGTAATCACTTTATTCTATACTAATATTCCATACCCATCATTTCCTGGCAAGGAATGCTAATACCTCCTCGCAGTTCTTGCTGGGTAGTAACAATTTTTATTAAGCAAACTGGAATACTGTAACTGCTGTATGTGTAGTCAATACGTTAAATTCAATACTTTTATTTCATGTTAATACTTTTTTGTACAATTGTTAAATTGTTGCTAGTTAAACAGAGCACAAAAACCTACACTGAAAAAGCAAGTAAGTGAACAATACAGTTAAATCCAGCTCTGCGTTCCGTAGCGTCTTACCCCGGACGTCCCATCACAATATCTGTTTCGCAAACTATACATATTACATAGGATAATTAAAACATTATTTAGAACAATAATTAGATAAAATATAAATTTCAAAGATGTACGAACAATTTTAGCGAACTTTGATACAATTAATTTCATTTCAAACGCGAATAACATCCAAATAGGATGTATTTAGAAAATGTAATTGTAGATAACTCGTTTTCTTGACATCGCAAACGATTAAAGTTAATTGCAAAAGGCAGATAAAGTTTATCTCATTAGAACTTTTTATTTAGCCGTTTTAAGAAAAGCAGTTTCCAAAGAAACTAACATTTTTTTGTTAAAAGCGTAACGAACAGAACGTATTTAGAAAGAAATATCAGGTCACTAAATGATTAATTGGAATGTTTTTTAAATCTAAACGTTAGCTCAAAAAATAATGAGCATAAAGCATGCATTGACGCTAGAAACGTTTTATATAAAAGATCAGATAAATTTCATATTTCAGGTTCTAATTAAGGTAAATTAACAGATACTAAATTATAGACCTATTGTCGCTATTTAACACTTCAAAACAAGTTGAATATTAATTCTTATCCCAGGTGAAAAATAGAAGAATCTGCTTAATAAATGTGTACCAAATAGAATTCGTTTACTGGTGCGAATGGCCACGGTGCTGCTGCCACAGATATATAACTTGTATACCTCTATAGAATTTGTTACTGAGATATCAGCGATCTTTAAAAAGTAGATTGGGGAAAGAATTAAGAAAGAATTAAAATTTCAAAATTTTTAAGTATGTATACAAGTTGTCCCAAAATATACTCAACAACGAATAGACATAGAGTCTACGATCAAAAATTAATCTCAAAAATTTAGAAAACCAATTATTAATAGAGCTAGAGACTTAAATTTAATATTTGCATTAGAATTATCATCGAATTTTCAAATTTGAGGTAAAGAAATTTAACCAGTTTTTTTTGCCAAATCTTTTTATAAACATTTGCTGTATTACACATCGCTTGATATCGACTTGAAGATGAAAATATTAATTTCTTTTTTTAGAATTTAGTGTATGTTGCAATTTAGTTGTCTAATTTCTGCATTGTTTATATTATGTATTCCCATAAACGGTAAACCCTATGACTAAAAATAAGACGGATTACAATAATGCCAAAATTTCGAAAAATCCTCCTGAAAGACTTCAGAACCTTCAATATTACTGAAAATATGTAAGCATTACTACTTAAGTACACCACTAGGGGTGTTCGTTTTGGTATCGTAACTGTAGAGAATGATTCTCTCCCACCCTTTTTAAATGTAAATGAGTTTTACGAGTTAAATTTTCTTAACCTCAATTTTTTTTTGCTTTTAATCCTAATATTTAATTCAATGTCTTCTTGCATGTAATTAGGAAAAGTAGTTGTTTTAATAGAGTCATAACCAATTTTACGAAAATATTTAAAAAAATAATAATAAAACTCAGAATTAATGAACTTATTTCTGTTAGAAAATTCAGTTTTCAAATTCAAAGAAAAGTCTACACAACATGCAATTTATTTTCTCACTTCAAAAATGTATAAAGCGTTAGATACAAGTAAACCAACCTTGTGTGCTTTTTAGATCTTGCCAAAGCATTTGACACTGTGAATCATATACAGTTGTTGGATGCCTTGGGGGAAACTGGATTTGGGGGTAACACATTAAATCTCATGAAGAGGTATCTATCAGAAAGGAAACAATTTGTACAAATAGAGACAACAATAAGCAGTAAATGTACTATAATTTACGGAGTGCCACAAGGAACTGTTCTTGGTCTTATATTGTTATAGTATATATATATATATATATATATATATATATATATATATATATATATATATATATATATATATATATATATATATACATATATATATACATATATATATATATATATATATATATATATATATATATATATATATACATATACAACGAATTTTCAAAAAACTAAATATATATCCATCTCTTGCTACAATAGAAATTTGCCTTCATACACGTCCCTAAATATTTAAATGTCAATGAAAATAATCAAATATCTCAAACTGACACCATAAAATATTTAGGTGTTACCATAGATAAGCATCTTAGATGAGATCATTACGTACAAATAAAAGGTTACACAAACTTTGAGATTACTTTAAATACCTAAAAAATATATTAGACTTGGAAAACCTAAAAGTCATTTATTACGCCTTAGTCGAGTCTCGTCTTTCCTATGAAATCATTGCATGGGGAGAAGCTGTATATGATTATCTAAGCAATTTAATTGTAATTCAAAAAAAAAAAAATTCTTATTTTCAATAAACCAAGTACCTACTTACCCCAGCGATGATATCTATAGGGAATCCGAAATCTTTGACTTATGTCAATTGTGTTTTATAGCAGCAATAATTCAACACATTAACACAATACTAAGATTAGTAGAAATATACCATACTTATTACACTAGACTCAAACTAACATCTTACAGAACACCCTCTTCTTCATGTCTTCTTCAAGTCAAGTCAACAGGTCAACGGCAGTTTTCATATCTTAGTTCAAGGCTATATAACATTTTACCACTTGAATTAATAGACTGTCGCTCACTATTTAAATTTATAGGAGAATTTTAAAAAATTGTGCTATAATTCAACAGAACAGAATTATATAAATTAATTGATATGAGAATTTAAGTGCTAACAATACAGTGTATTTCTTATTGCTATTATCACTATTATTTTTGTTTGTCTTTTTTTGTTGGGAGAGTTTAGTTTAGTTTAGTTTTTTCTTGCTTTATCTTATGAAGAATTAATTTTATTGGTATATTCACAATAATATATACAGCAATTACTGTAACTTTAGATTTATTACCAGCGAAATCTATAAAATTGTACGAAAAAGAATATGATTTATTTATGCACTGGTGTAGGCAGAAAATTGTGAGTAACATATCTGTCTGTTCTTTTGACTTATTTATCTGAAAAAACAAGAACTTTAAAATGTTCAAGTCTCTGATCCAAGTTTTCGATGTTTAATCCAATTATCAAAAAGTGAAAGCTGTTTTGAAAAGACGATCCACTGGGTGTAGGGCTAAGAAACCTAAAGTTTTTGACAGAGCAGATGTCGAACGTTTTTTACTAGAAGCACCAGATGAAAAGATTTTGATGTTGAAAGTTGTATTAATAATGGGCCTGGCTGGCGCTTGTCGCCGAGAGCAACTCTACAATATAACCATTGATGACATTCTGAGAAAAGACTGCATGCTGGTTATTAAATTACCTGATTCAAAGACCCACATTGAAAGGACTTTTACGATAATTGAAGAGACAGTTAATGGAATGAATCCACTAAATATTTATGATAAATATGCAGCTGTTCGCCCTACTCATGTGAATCACAAAGGGGTTTTTCTTCAATATCGAGGAGAAAAATGTACGGTCCAACGAGTTGATATTAACACATTTTCAAAAATACCAAGTGTTATAGCTAAATATTTAACTTATCTAATCCTGAGCAATATACGGGTTACAGCTTTAGGAGATCTTCGGCATCTCTATTAGCTGGTTCTGGAGCTGATATTCTTACCTTAAAACGTCATGGGCGATGGAAATCCTCAACAGTTGCTAAGGGATATACTACAATACTACAGAAATGACTATGTCTGCCGATGTAGTCGTTGATGGAAATCAAACCAACCTCCATATTAATATAAATGAATCAAATATTTTTCGCACATCTGAACCTATAATTCTAGAAATAAAATAAATAATGTTAGTAACAGTACTATTCATATAAATTTTCATTAAATTATGAATAAAATTGGTCATGAAATTTGTTAATTATTAATAAATGTTTGATGTAAGAACTTTAATTTGTTGTCTGTTGACTATTAAGTTTTATTTCACACTGTGAAATAAAAATTTTTATTTCACACTTTTTTCTTTATTTTTCACTTGTCAATAATTACATTGTTTTGAATCATTGAAACTGTCCAATAAATATCATTTTAGGATATGGCGATACAAAAAATACATTACCTATTACTAAATATAGTACAGTATAACTAATATTAAGATTAATACTAAAAATCTATGTCTCTGACGTCCTCGTCTTCCTCGTCGCATGAAGAAATTTTGCTGCTTCGCGTCTCAGGCTGTGGAACTCTAGGAGATTCTGATTCTGTTGATTCTAGCGAGGGTGCCTCTAATAACGAAATAACTTCAGGAGATATGTTCGTATATTTTCGTGGTGGACACTGCCGCAAAGATGACATTGAATACTTAACCACTCCTTATTTTTCTCCAAAAAACCTATTCGTTTTTCTTGCGCATTGATCAAGATTCGCATAGACGGCGCTGCAAAGCTTTGAATTGATATTCTTCAATTTTAACATGGCGTCTTCATCACTCGATTTCATAGTGTCCCACCAAATAATTGAATAGATACTCCGTTCGATTTGAACGACCTAAACTATCATTTTCATACAAGATGTCAAGAAGTTGCCTTCTAGTCACCATTTTCACTCTAAAAAAAAATAGGTACCAGAAGTGGCATTAGTTGTAGGCTAATTTAATTTTTTATCAAATCAAATAAAATATCGCAAAAATGGAATCGAAATCAGTAGAATTTACATCTTAAATTATAAAATAAAATGTGCTGTTACGGTTTCAGAATGCATGCGTTTGTTACGGTTGGTGCATATTCATGAACAAGACCTAAGCGAAATCGAAATATCTTAAAAAGGCACTTGAACGCGCCTATCAAATTTTAGTATGTTATTAGGGAATGTTCAAGCTATCTTTTAGTTATTTAGTTCAAGCCGGATCTGGCCTGGAAATTTTTATGGCTCAACATAAATTTAAATGATAACATAAAATCTTCAATAAAATCAACTACATACTTATTCTGCCTATATGTATAGACTCATTTAAGTTTGTCTCATATGTATATATAACATGAAAATACATACCTTGAGGAAGTTGCATTATCTATTTTTCTAAGTCCTGCAAATTCTCTTAACGATGCTATTACTTTTATAAATATTAATTTTTGGCGTCTTTTCGAATCTTCTGGCTCTCTCTGTGTCGTGTTTAATTTTATTCTACCTGAAACTTTTACAGCAGCCCATTTAGATAAGAATGACAGTGTAAAATATAGGAAACCATGTACTAGTTCCAATAAGTGTATTCAGTAATGAATGCAAGTTGGGGTTACCAATAGTGAAGCGGCATGTGCTTTAAAACACGTATAGTAGTGACTGCCAGCTGTCATACATGTGCCGCTACACTCTTAATAGCCCCAACTTGCATTCCTTTACTGACTACACTTATCAGATCAGTCTCATTGTTCATAACGAAGAAGTGGTTATTTTTTCAATATCAGCGCTTTTCTCTACCATAGCACTTAATTCTAAATTTGCCGTTTCGTAAGACAAAAAATTTGGTCGTTTCCTATGACAGGGCTGCGACTCCCAGTCGGATTCGGGCCATGAATTACCATCACATACGAGCATAGATACTAATATTTTTTTCTCTGCAGGGAGCCAAAACAGTGTGTCCTCTTTTCCTATGCGGAAGAGTTATGGACACTACATTATCTCAAAAAGCCATTAAGACAAACAACTTTCCCCTGACGTCAAGACATTAATAGATAGACATTAATATATAAACCCATATTTTTAGTAGATTTAGGTCAATATATAGCTTACAGCCGAAGGCTATGTTTCACTGTTTTGAGTTCCTATTTGTAAACTTAAGTTAATAAATTCTTTTTAAAAACAAAGTTTATAGAAGTTAACATTTAACTGGAAGGCATAATTGTTAGTGAGGGGAATTTATGCTTCGGTTCTTTCGTTTGCACTATTTTAAAGGACATATCTTATCACATAACCTGAAATTTATTGAGGTTAGAATTCACGCAACCCTACAAAAAATGTCAGGAATGTCAGATCTGGTGATCTTAACCACAGAATATACTTTATATTTGTGTCCTAACTAATTCTCTAGGGCCACTAAATAACTTTCCATCTCCCATTTCAACTACTCGGAAATAGATTGATTGTCATTTGAACGCAACGAATTCCATGTTCGAGCTATTAGCTGTTAAAAGTTGCAATAACTGAAACGTGTGTCTTTCTTCCAGTTTTATTTTAAATGCTACTAAATTTCTCTAATAATATTAAATTTGGTATTATTAGATATTTTGTAAAGAAAGGATGATTTATGTTAAGCAGTATTTAAAATTGTAATTATTTAAAATGTAAGATACAAGGAAATATATTACTTTTTTCTTAGCGGAAATGATAAAATGCCAATAAATTGTACCAGTGCCGAAGGGTTATTTTAGAACTTCTTAAAATATTTCTTATTAACAGGCTGTTATCGAATTCCTTTTAGAGCAACATTTGGCAACCATTTCGGCAAATTATTAATTAATCATCGCGTTTCTTTATGACGAGCAATTCTCCAAAGGAAAACGGGTTATTTCCCAGAAGTCGTTTTATAAGAAAGATCCACAGATGCTGATTATTAGTGAGGAAAACGCACAAAAAACTCCGTAAAAATTATTTGATTACGTTTATTTAACGTACATTTAAGGTTTTATAAATACAAAATACACAAATCTTACTTGATATTTAGGAAATTATATATATTTTTAATGGGCACATAATGGAGTTGATGTGATTTTATTTTATTTTATTTTTATTTTGCTGGAATTCTCTGTAACTATTCACTAATTCACTTTTACGAAAGATGTTTAAACTTTCTATTTGGATGTTCTAAAAATATTAACAAAATTAGAAAATTGTTCAGACTTTTAACCTACACAAATCAAAAGTTTCGGTTACTTTTTTAAAATCGTTTTTTTAACTTCGGCCTATTTCGGCTATCAAGACGTAGGAGATAAGCACATCAGTACCTGTATAAGCACTGGAACCATAACTTAGAAATTTTGCCGAAATCTGTATTGTGTCCTGTGTAAATTCATTTTCTGAAGTATTGATATTTCTTAATTTATTTATTAAGTCACGAAACTGTCCAGTTTAACCATGTTCACATGCTTTTCGAAGTCGTATCATTGTTTCCAAATATACCCTTAGAAGGGTCACTCGAAATGATTAATCAAAAGTATTGTCCAGCGCAACATCCTCAGTATAACTCAATATCATTTAACAAACTTCTATTTCACTTACCACGTATCAGCGCTACAGATAAATCGAAGGATTCATGGAGGAGTTAGAAATCCGAGCTCTACAATCGGCACCACTAAAATTAAAACTCAAGGAAACTCATTCTATAACATTCGTTAATTTTAAGCTAAATATAAAACGCATTAGTCTTTTTTAAAGGATAAGATCAGCACTCTAATCTTTTCTCTATCATATCCCAAACTCATAATGTTTGATGAAATATGTGAGTAGGTTAAGGCAAAACAAATCTTTAGCAAACTCTTTTCATACAAAGTATCTTTCAACTGTAAAATGCTAAAATCTTTTTTTTTTCGTAGTTATAACTTGTGCTTTTCTAAAAAATTCAGATTCTTAATTTGTGGAAATAGATCTATTTCTTATTTGTTTTTGTTGAGTGTCACTTGATATTATTTACAACAACGATTAAGTATATCCGATACTAAAACTGAAAAAGAGATGGAGTTAATTTTAAACTGAAAAGACCGTATGATTATTCATAAGATTCCAAATAAATTTCAATGTACTATAAATAGGCTGTATAATAAATATTGAGGCTTATTTTGAGTTTCACGTAAAGTTCTCTGCTAACCCCGTATTGACTTAAAAAATAAAACAACGGCATTCGTAACACTAATTTAAGAATATTAAATTTTAAGAACGAATTATTTACCTACATCTCTGGTTTTTACAATCATAAAAAATAAGCAGTGTCTATACTAATAGAAATGTAACTGAAACTTTAAAAGAGCAAAGTGGAATGTTTTATAACAAAAATTATTACAGTCAAGTACAAGCAAAATCTAACCAAAAGTCAAATAGTACAGAATACCGCGCTTGATTTAAACTAGCCGGTAAAATGTAACAGAAAAAACGTAAATTCTGCAGCTTATGAGTGCAAAACATAAAGTAGGAAAAACCACTGCGACAAAAAAGGGAAATACTCCGTCATAGATAGGAAAGAGCACGTAATCACTATTGTCATATCATTTAGGGCAGTGTTAATAATACCTTATAATTAAAGCTGCAAATCGTATCTGTATGTCATGGTCGTAGAGTACAGATGTACTTACTGTCGCCGGCATTCAACTTGACCGCGCAACTCTTTCTCCAGTCCAGTCTATTATTAGCTTTCGAGTTGTGTATACGTTAAGTCACTTGGGCGTATTGCATATTGTTTTTGTGTTTTTATTTTATTTGTTGTACTGTATTGTTGATATTAATTTAATAATAAAGCATGGCAGACATACGCAGGGGTATAAAACGGCCATTTGCTGACAAAGTGAATAAATTCATAGGTGAATTCCCGGATTTATTCTATGATGGTGCTAAAATAATTTGTAAAGTGTGCGAGAAAGATTTGATGTGCTGGGATAAGCGTGATTGTGGATTTCACGTCAATAGTGAACACCATAAAAATGAAAAAAAAATGGCGTGCCTTCGACAACACAGTTTATGTTTGATTTACTATTAATGCTAATTGCCTGTGATGTTCGGCTGTACATATTCGATAAACAACCATTTCGAGAGTTCTGGAATAAATACAATCCCCAGATGAAGTTACCAAGTCGCACAACCTTATGTAGCTATCTGCCAAATGTACACGTAGACATGGTAAATAAGATGAAATGTGAATTAAAAAATACACGGCTGTGGTTATCTGTTGATGAGACAACAGATTGTAAAGAAAATTCTACCTTAAATGTTATAGTACGAGTACTGGATCCTCTTAAACCGACAGTTCCACTCTTACTAGCTGGCAAAAGACTAAGTCAGTGTACTAGCGAAACAATTACCAGGGTGATGCTGGAGACGTTAGAAAAAATTTGAACTGTCAAAAAGTCAAGTGATGGTGTTTGTGACTGATGGCGCCGTGACAATGCATTCGGTAGGCTGTTCTTTGCAAGAACAAGGTTGTACGTTTATACATGTTACGTGTAAAGTGCATGCTTTTCATCGTGTGGCAGAAACCATTCGAAAAGGTTTTCCAGAGGTGGATGCATTGATAGCAAGTACAAAAAAAGTGTTTCTTAAATCTCCTAAACGTCTCCGTGCATTTCATAGCAAGTGTTCCAGTATTCCTCAACCCTCACAGCCGATCCTTACACGCTGGGAAACCATGTTTCACAGCGTGTAAGAATCGGCAGCTTTGTTATTATGCTGAATATTTCCAACAAATGAGAGCTGTGATACTACAATTCAATGCATATGAGGCTGCAGCTATTAAGGAAAGCCAGACAAAATTCGAAGATATGTCCGTTGAAACAGCTTTAAAAAATATTGCGAAGAACTATAAACCATTACATGAAAGCATAAAAAAATTAGAAAACAGTGCGTTGTCGTTAGCGGAGTCACTGCAAATAGTGGCCGAAATAAATCTACTGCTACACGCTATAGGTGACGCAACAAATGAGCGCGTTAAAGAAAAGTTCTCAAGTGTGTTAAATAAAGACACCCGTTTTACCAAATTAAGACAAATACATATGGGATGGTGCAGCCCCAGATCCGTTAAGTGTGTTCAAAGACTATTTTACGTATGCGTGTATTACATCGTAGATGTCGAACGGTCGTTTTCAAAATATAAGAATATATTTTCACCAAAGCGAACATCACTCATGGAGACAACCATAGAAACATACCTGAAACTGCAAAATGGCTACACATCTTCTTCAGTTTGTGATAGTTCATCAAGCTAGTTAAGAGGGTAAGTTTTACATACATTATTATAAATTGTGACAGTTTATTGTTTCTCGTATTAGTTAATTTCGCGTACGCCGCTGTCCCATGGAACATTTTGACAGCCCTACTTATAATAATAATAAGAGCTTACACTGACGTTCAAACGTGAGGTTACGACATGATTTCCTGCTTACAATTCCTACATTGGAATCTTGTCGTTCAAATAAAAATGGCGGTACTTACTGGTGGTTAGGTACTTTAGCCCTCTCCACCGAAGACAATTTTACCTGCGTAGCATCAAAACTTATCATTTCACTGAGCGTACTAAGCCATAAACTACACCAACAAACAATATTGATTTTCAATAATCAATAACTAATCACTTTTCAGGTATAAAATAAATAAACGCACCCATGCTTTATCATTAAGAACCTCTCTCCGCAATGTCTTGCAGAATTATCCCACCCAAACCATCTCGCCACTTCCGGCTCTATTGTGCCCCCCTGGCTATAGAGGTATTCATTAAAACCATAGAGCTATAGATAACCCACACTTTGATTGTCTGAGTTAGAATTTGCATAACTAACAGGGTCATAAATAAACTCCAATTTCCTATTATGCCAAATACTGAGCGACCAAAAAGTGGACCATTACATAGTATCAATATGAATATCTTATGATAACTTTAAATCCGAATTATTACTAAATTATTTTGTTTTGTCTACTAGTTCGATAATAGAGATTCTAAACTTGTAGGCAAAAACCTTCTGATGTAAAAATTCATCAGAACGGTTTCATTTTTATCGTCGCAGATACCGAAATTGTGGTGTCGTCCTTGAAGATGAGACCACAATGTCACTATATTTGAACATAGTGACATGTCATGAATTTTTCATTAAATCTGGACGTCATTTGCAAACAACATAAATAGCAAGAGTTCTAACACATAACCTTGGTGAACTTCAAGCTTAACATTGTGAATTATTGTATATAGTTCACAACTAATGATCATCCTTCCATATGAGACTTGATCCAATTCAAGGCAATGGTTTTGATTACTAGATGAAATAGTTTTAGCAATAATATTTCGCAATGAATAATGTCAAAAACCTTAAATACGTAAAAATATGTTGATGCAACATATTTATCATCATCTAAAGATGAATACACATAGTTAAGCAAATGACCGAACGCATTCTCAATTGCTTTACCTGATCTAAAGATATTACTTATTGCAAAAAAACTAATACACGCGTAAAAGACTTTGTCTTTCTCACGTGTAATATTAAAAGCATCAGGAGAACAGCCTTTGTAAAATGATTATTAGATATATTAGTGGACTAATAATATGATTATTTAAGTAATAATAAAAATAAAATGAACATAATTTATCTCTAGGGATTGTTTTTTACGAGTAACGCCCAGATTTAAAAGTTACCGTTTCTCATCCGCAGCACAAGCTAGCCCTGAATATGTAATGTACCACAAGTTGTTTATTTTCACTCATACTTCACATCACGATGTAAGAACTTTCTAAACCCGTGTTTTTGTGTTGCAGGAATAGTAAATAGAGGAGATTCGTTCAGAAGACGCCGTTCAAGAAGTAACAGCTTGTGCCCTCCATCGATGGCGGCTGGCACTCCTTCACCTGTACTAGATGAGCCCGAGCAAACCATGCCTGAAGTCTCTAATTATACGGTGGCGCTTCTTGGGGCTCAAGGAGTCGGAAAAACAGCTTTAATTAGTCAATTCATGACATCGGAGTGTATCAATGCTTACGACAGACAAAAAGGTACGTGTAGACTTATCAGAGAATTTTGTAAAGAATATTTTCCAAGACCATTTAAAAAATGTACCAAAACGAAATAACATGTGGGTGTTATATTTAAAGTTTTGATTTCAAGAGCAAATTATGTAGTGCGAATTTTTGTGGGTTTTTATTTACCATAAAAGGGATCTACAAGCAATCAGAGAAAGTGGATTCTCTGGAAGTATGCCAGTAAACTATTACCACTTAAATAGGGTTAGGGAGAAATGCCGTGAAGCAGTGGTGGCTGGTGAAATTTAAACTACGCCATATCTTAATATTAGAGCATCGATTCTCAACTAATACTCAAGGCATGACTATGAATACTTAAATGAAGAAATATTACAAAAAATTAATGCCGTATGTCAGCTCAGTGACTTGGTTTTTACACGTAAGGCTTGAGATCAAGGGGTTCTGGGTTCGAATCCTGGCTAGGACATGAATTTATAGTGGCGTATTTAAAATATCGAGACGGTAGCACAATTGGTTAGAGCATTGTTGTGTGGCAGAACATGGCTAATCACTGTCTATCTCTCCTGAGTTCGAGTCTCAGCTGCGAGATCTGGCAAATATCGGAGGGAATGGTTGTTGTGTATGTGTGCCTGTCCTGGTTGAGTGCAATAGCATTGTGCTAAACTTTGCCAGGAAGTTAATATAAATAAGACATTTTAAAAAAAAATAAAATTTGAGAAAAATAATTTGAAATTTGACAGATATCAAATTTTGTTAAAAAATTAGATAGATTTTTCGTTGTATGATGATTTAGTATAAAACTGTAAAATAATGTATCAGTAGAGGTGCAACACAACAGTAATCATCAAAAAATTGCAAATTCTGATAAGGATATCACTATTGGTAAAAATGTAGTTTATAGTTACTATACAATGAAAATGGCATCGCCCAAAGTGAATCCAAGATGGCGACTATAATTCAAAATGACTAGACGTGTTGAAATTTTGTTACAACTTTTTTTACACATCATACAAAGGAGTTCAAGGATTTAATTTTTCATGTCAAAAATAGGCTAACAATCAATATTGAAGAACATAGAGGGCATTATTAACTGCACTAAGCTATTCCACAGTTTCATTGAGGAACGACTAGTAAAAAATTCTTCAACAATATTTCAACCTTTGAAAAAGAACAAAATTCTCCCCTTAAATACTCCTGCGAAGAGCACTAGCAAGAAAAATGCTCCACAGATAGCTTTAAGAACAGATGTCCATTTGTTTTAATAGTTTCACAGAATCGTCAGTTGAATATGCAAAATTTGCAGTTTAATTAATTTATGGTGTTTTTTTTTAAATAAATATTTTGTAAGAAATAAAGGGCCAAAACCAATTTTTTTTAAAGCACGTAAAAAATTTAGGTAGAGCTTTAATTCCACTGCAATTTTAAAATTTAAAATCGGTCTATAAATGAACTTGAGACTGCAGTTTGAAGTTCGAGATGACACAATGAAGATTTAGCATTTTTGTTAGTAATTAACAGGAAATGTTAGTATGATTTTACATGTCTAAGCAAAGATCAAAACGCCTAATTAGAAATTCGAACTGCAATTTCAAGCCCATTTATGGACTGGTTTTAAATGTTGAAATTGCGTAGAAAAGCTAATTTAAAGGCACGAAGGCACGTAAAATGTACAAGGTACTATTAAAACAAAGAGTCTTTTAATTTTTATAAAGTGTTTATTTAAAAAAAAAACACCTTAAATTAATTAAATTACCAAAAAGTCATTTGTTTTGGGTGCAAAATACCTTTTAATAATGTGATTTTCATTACCACCTGGTAATCACATACAATTCCATTTGTCAAGATCATTTCTAATTTTGATTTTGGGAAAACTGTTGTAAAGGTAATTCAAACGTTTATCGGATACGATTATCACATATACAGGGTACTATTTAAAATAAAAGAGTTACTAGTATTTCCGGTTAAACTAGAAATGTATTTTTGGATCTGGTTTGGTCAAAAAATTAATATTTATGCCAAATATCCTGTACCCTAATTTTAAATTTTTATCTTGAAAAATAAAGAAAATGTGGGGGGTGACTGGTCTCGTGGTTACCCGGTATGTTTGAAGCTTGTAAAGCTATATTAAATGAGTAAACTACATTTTTGCCTCAATACAAAACTATCCTACTGCGATTAAAATAAACGCAAGAAATGCAGAAACATATTAGGCATTTTTTATCAACACATTTTATTAACAAGTTGTTAAAAATCATCCAGAAAGGCCAATTTCAAAATTAGGTGTAAAAACAAAAATAAAAAAATCGTAAAAACTGTTTAGCCTTTTGCGTTTATTTTTAATCGTAGTCGGCTAATTTTTTTACTGAGGATAAAATGTAGTTTACTCATTTGACAAAGCTTTACAATCTTTATACTTACGGAAAAGAAATATCAAATTCTCTGAAAAATAAATAAAAAAAGAATCTATACTTTAAATTTGTGGGAGTATCCATCTAAAGTGACTCACACTATATATTGAATTAAAAGTTCAAACAAACAAAAAACATAACCAAGAATTTAATACGTGAGTAAGCAATAGCCAATATGTGAAAAGTAAAACATGGATGGATAATGCGGGAAGCCAACAACACAGAAAATTTAAGTAATTGTCAACATTAGGTACAAACAAATATAATACGACATTATTTGAATTAATATTTACTTTTAAATTTGGGCATCATAACTTTGATGTTTCTGTTTATTTGAGCCTAAACACATGTACATTTCGTCCCACGTTCGTGAAATTTATTATTAACGAAATAATATTCAATAACAGAGCAGCAATTCCGTTCCTTTTTTAGAAGTATCTAGATTTACCAAACTGTTATCTACCTTTTCTTTTCGTCAATAATGAGGTTTAAGGAAAGAAGATGGACAAATTAAGCATATGAGCACCTTGACTAGAAGTCAAGTGTGAATGGTCAGTATAACTTTTATAAAATTCAAACCAGATAATAACTAGAAGAAGACAATTTTTCACGACATCTTGCTTTCCACAACCGTCTGTTAATTCACCTTTGCAATATAGTTTTGTATGAAACATGGGAGCCCGATCGAAAGAGTAATGCCTGCCATGCACTGACGATTTTTAATTAGTACAGCTAAAAAGTTGGTAGAATGACAACCAAAAAAAATGTATGGAAATTGGATAAACACTGTCATTTCCCCAACCGATCCAATTTTTAGTCGTAGGTCCGTACATAACGCGGAACCTCAACTTTTAGTTGTACAGGATAAGTCACATAAATGTTAACCCCCTGTTACTTTTGTTATTTTTGACCTAAATGATTCATTCAAAAAAATAAACCTGAACGATTTTTAATGCAGAGTTTATATCTTTTAATGCTTTTCTAAACCTGCGTAAAATATACAGGGTGGAACAAAAAGTATGATTTTTTTAATGGAATACCCTGTATATTTTTACATATTTGAATTTGCAGATCTCTTCTAATTATGAATATATATAATTATAGCATTATTGGTCCAGTAGTTTTTGAGTTATTACCAAAAAACTAAATCAGTTTTATTTCCAATAATAAATCACTAATAATGATGGTAGGCTATGAAAACAATCAAACTTTAGTGAATTTGTATAACTGTCAACGTTGTTAAGTCTATCTACAATTAGTGTGGCTGTTTTATTATTAAACAAATTGATATTGTGGTGAAAAACATGCATTACCCATTATTACAATCTGGAAGAAAGACTTAAGATTTTAGAAATATATTTATATTGTAATTAAACATGACTGCTTCAAAAGTTTATACGAAGATACCCAAATCAGGCACCGCCTGCTAAAATGATATTTAAGCAAATTTATAATAAATTTCGTGAGTCTAATTCATAAAAAAATAAAACTAGAAGAAGAAGAAAGACTGTTCTTGATGAGGAAATGCAGATGAATATTTTATTGTCTTTCATAGAAGAGCCAAATCGTTCTACTTATTCGGTAGCTGAAGAATTAAATTTAAATCATAGAAGTGTTATGCGGACCTTAAAAATAAATAAATTTAAACCATTCCACATTACCCCTGTTCAGGACTTGAATGAAAACGACTGCCGACAGAGAATGTTGTTTTGTCAACAAATAATTGAAAGACACAATGCAAATAATGACTTATTCACAATATTTTTTGAACCGATGAGTCTTCCTTTTCCACAGCCGGAATATTCAATGGACATAACACTTATTGGGCTAGAGAAAATCCTCGAATGCTGAAAAAATTAAAAAAGCAGGGACGCAAAACTGTTAATGTGTGGTGTGGAATACACAAATAAAATAATTGGACCTATTTTTATAAATACAAACCTCACGGGTGAAGTTTATCTCGATCTTCTGCAACAGAAAGTTGAGGTATACTTGAATAATTTGCCAATTTTATTAAGCTTAAGAACAATCTGGCAGCAAGACGGACACCTCCGCATAATGTTCGACCCGTCACAAACCATTTAAATCAAAAATATGCTGTTTGGATTGGAAAAATGGTCCAATCCACTGGCCGGCGAAGAGTCTCGATTTAAATCCTCTAGATTTTTATCTTTGGGGTGCTCTAAAAAATAATATTTATATTGGACAACTCGCAGGGGACACTGAACAACTTAAACAGCTGATACGAGAGGCCATTCATTTGTTTAATGCGGATGAGGCGGTGTTTGAAAAAGTTAGAACTAATTTCTTGAGGAGATGTTTCAAATGCATAGAAATTAATGGAAATTATGTAGAAAATACAATATGATGCAATAATTATTTTATTTTCATATATTATGTTACTGAAATGTGAGATTGTGTTCGTTACTTTTATTATGCTATCGTTACCGTTTGTATATTTAATTTGTTTTGTTTTGTTATAAAATAATATTTTCTATTTGTTCTGCAATCCATTTGTTTCCTAGCTCACTAATTAAATTATGTTATGCGACATTGTTAGTATCAATGTCTCTAAAATGTGTTTGGTAATAACTCAAAAACTACTGGACCAATCATGTTATAATTATATATATATATATATATATATATATATATATATATATATATATATATATATATATATATATATATATATATATATATATATATAATATATTTAGAAGAGATCTGCAAATTCAAATGTGTAAAAATATACAGGGTGTTCTATTAAAGAAAATCATACTTTTTGTTCCACCCTGTATATTTTACGCAGGTTTAGAAAAGCATTAACAGATATAAACTCTACATTACAAATCGTCAGATTTATTTTTTGAATGAGCCATTTAGGTCAAAAATAACGAAAGTAACAGGGGGGTTAACATTTATGTGACTTACCATGTACAAGTAAAAATCGTCAGTGCGCGGCAGGCCTAATTGAAATAATCTATTTATTCTATAAAACTGACGTAGTTTTCCACGAAACACCAAATCACTATATACTGCACTCGACGCGCGTTTCGCCAATCAAGTTGGCATCATCTGGAGATGATCAAAACTAACCCTATGCTAACAATATATCCTATTTATGGTATAGGTGCATATAATTTGTATATAGGGTTATGATTTCTGATTTACTTCATATTCTAGAGGAAGAGGTAGAAGTGAAATCTGCAGTTTACAAAAATGTAACTGAAAGTTTACAGGATATACAGGGGAAACAAAAAATAAATATTGTACATATTAATACAAGAAGTATTAACAAAAACTTTGAGGAATTACTTATATATCTAAAAAGCTTCGACATACAAAATATCATTATTCTCTCTGAAGTAAGGGTACATTTACAAACAATTCGGTACGGGCACAATCTGCTGGTGGATTGTAAATTGGGTTTTAAGCATATCTGGTTGAATGTATTTGTTTACAATAAAATTTTAAGTCGGCACGACCTTGAATTGCACTTCAGGTTTGAATTGGATGCTTGCAAATCGCAAATATTCAATTCAATTGCGGCACGAATTTCAAATTGCGCATGCGTACTACGACACAAATTTATTGTTTATATTTAAAGTCGGTTTGTGATTTAAAATTGGAAGATTAGATCTTTTACTATTAGAAAATATGATGATTCTAGAAGTTATGTTAAATAATTGTAATGATTTAATCAAACTGAATTTGCACACACGTAATATTAAAAAATCTCAACAGATGGCAGCTCCTAACTCATTATAAATGGCCTAAGTTTTATCTCGGCACAATTCACAATCCGTTAGTAAATTGTGCCTGTAGCGAATTGGTTGTAAATGTACCTTAAGTATGGAAAATAGAAACGGTAAGTGATTATATATTCTCTAATTTTAATGCTTACTATAACAATTCCACTTACAATCAAAGTGATGGCGTCATAATTTATATTAAAAACAATATAACAGCTGATATCAATTTAATAAATCTTACTGAAACATATTTGTTGGGAATTACATATAGTCATAATAATGTTAAATTCGGTTTAACAGCATCATATCGTCCTCCAGCTACAAATCAAAAATTAAATGTTAGTGAATTATCAACTTATTTTCAAAATTTAAAAAAGAAACAAGTTGACATATTTATTGGAGACATAAATTTAAATATCTTAAATAAATTTAATAACGATATAATTAACTATCTAAATATGCTAGCAACAGTTGGATGTGTTTCTTACATAAACTCTCCTACAAGGATCACAAATAATACTTCTAGTCTAATTGATCATATATTTATAAGAAAAGAAAAAACCTTTATATACAAAATAGTATGTCCATAAAACCATCAAGTTTTGAAACCGATCTAACTGATCATTGTACTACATTTTTATCTATACAGTTTTTAAATAGTAAGAAATATTCAATGAAAAACTTAAAAATAAAATAAATTATAAAATAAATTATAATAAATTAAAAAAATATTTTAAAGAATGAAACATGGTATGATGTATTGGATAAAAATAATGTTGAAGAGGCATATGCTAATTTTATAAATAAATTTGATTCAGTAGTAAAAACGTCAATTGATCAAATAAAATTAAAAAATAAAAATTATAAAATTAAACCATGGACAACCAATGGTCTCATCAACTCAATAAAACAACTACAAATTATACGGAAGAACTTAAAATAGAATATACAATATTGTATAGGAATGTGTTAAATAAATTGAAAAAAAAGACCAAAAAATAATTTCTATACTAATAAAATGTTAGTAGAAATAAAAATTATAAACAAATTTAGAAATTAATAAATGAGGCATCAAAATCTGAAAATAAACAAAACTATAAACATTTTCCTAATATAACTGATCCTCTAACAGATATTGTAATAACAAATAATACAGAAAAAGCTAATTTGTTCAATAATTTTTTTTATAAATATAGGTTCTTGTATGTTAAATAAAATAAACAGAAAAAAATAATACAAACAAACTAAACAACATACTATAAATGAAATCGTGCTGTTAATCTCCAAATTAAAAAATAAACCAACAACAGGGCCAGATGGAATATCCAGCATTTTAATAAAAACTCTACAATTATTAACTCCAATAATATATATAATAAACTTAATATTTCGAACAGAATATATTCCTAAAAACTGGAAGGAATCTATAGTGATCCCACTATATAAATATGGAGGTAAAACAAACTTAACCAATTATAAGACCAATTTCTCTAATTCACAACTTCTCAAAAATGTTCGAATTATGCCTAAAAAAACAGATTAGTAAATTTTTTAGCAAAACATGGAGTAATATCAAATACACAGTATGGTTTTCAATCGGGTATTGGTACGGAGCATGCCAATTTAGATCTTAAAAAAATATTGTCAGTAATCTTGATGAAAATAAAAAATGTCTTATGGTCTTTTTAGACCTAGCTAAGGCATTCGATACAGTGTCTCATTCCATTTTGCTAAAGAAATTAGAAAATATTAGTGTGCGAGGTTCTGTGTTAAATATATTTAAAAATTACCTTACAGATAGAAAACAGAAAATGAAAGTCAACAATGTTCTTAGTGATTACCTAAAAATTAATATGGGAGTTTCCCAAGGAATCATCCTAGGTCCAATATTATTCTTGGTTTATATAAATGATATCGCAACTATACCAAATTTCAATGCACATATAATCTATTATGCGATGACTCGACTATGCGATGACTCGAGTATAGTTGATGATTCATTGGACAACTTATATGAATAAGCAGAAATTAATTTAAAATTGATCTATTACTGGTTAAATACAAATCTCTTAAATTTAAACAGAAAAGTCAAAATTTGTAGCATTTACAATTACATCAACCTAAAAAAAAAAAAGATTTAATATTACATACAAAAAATTGTTCAAAAACTAGATATTATTAGTATCCTAATATTAAAAAAGTTGAAAGTATTAAATACCTAGGCATAATAATTATTGATCAATATTTAAAATGTAAGGAGCATGCCTCATATATAGCAAAAATAATTAAACAAGTAATACATAAATTTCATCAGCTAAGAGATATTTTGAACAAAAAGAATTTATTAATTGTATACAACTCACTAGTGGAGTCAATTTTAAATTATGGCATTATAGTATGGGGTGGATTATATAAAAATGCATTACATATCCTCCAAGTTGCACAAAATTCGCTTATTAAAACATTACTCAAAAAAAGAATTTTTATTTTCAAGCGAGCAATTATATAAAGAGTCAGAGTTGCTCACAGTAAGAGATATCTACACAAATCAGTGCTTGTTATGGGTTTTTAAATCAAATGTCAAATGTAATCAACTACTAAATTATGTAATCAGGTCTAAAGAAAATAAAAAAATTGTTCTGCCTAAATTAAATAAATCCCATTCACAAAGATTTGTATTTTTCCACGGCTTCAAATTATTCAACTGATTCCCTTACAAATAAAAGACATAAGAAACTTCAAAAAATATAAAATTGAAACAAAAAAAATACCTACTAAAGAACCGTAATTTGAGAAGTAGCATCATATTCTTTATTGATTTACAAAAAATACATGTAATATTATGCTTATACCCTTCTGTCCCTGCCAAGTTAATATTAGCCTATCATTTTTCTGTAAATTTTACTGTGACCACTTCCTCTACAATTTACTCTTTACTATATTAATCACTGTTAATATTTACTATTTATTATTGAATATTTAATATTTACTACCTACTACTTACTATTTACTATCCATCTATAATATAATGTATTAAATAAATGTACTAATAACAATATACACAGGGTGAGCCAGGGTATATTGAGAACAGATCAACCCATTGCTTTGACATTTTGGTTACCAAGATAATCGAGTATGATCTCTCCAACTAAAATATTTTCGAAATTGCGGTGTTGCCACATACGTAAAACTGGCAACATCTTCGTTATTTTAAACGGAATACCCTGTATATTTTTGCATTTTTTGGATCGTCGTCTCTTTTGGAGTAACTTTTGATAATATTTTCCTATACCTATCTTAAGCCGTTTTCGAGATAATAATTCTTTTCTGAATTTATTGCCAAAAATTTGACTTTCAGTAAATCGTGTTTTCTCCTACCTACGCAGCAATTAAAAGATAATTTTTTAGTTGCGACTAGGCAAGGCCTGGGGGCATCTCCTCCATTAATCAAATGTTTCGAATATCATACAGGGTGAGATAGAGAACGCTTTCTATAAGTGACTTAGAATAATTCACGAAAGTCAATTTTTTTAAATGGAATGCCCTGTATATTATTACTGATTAGGAAAGGCGATACACATACCTATTTAAAAAGGTAAATACTCTATACCTAATGCGCACCGTTTTAGATTTATGGGCACTTTTCTGTAACCTTACCAAGAATATTAATCTTTTGGTATATCATAACGGGTGGGCCATGAAATTTTTGTTTTGTCATTTTGTAATGACAACAGATGTTATTTTTCTAAATAAATTTGACGTTAGTAATATTTGCACCTAATTTGAATAGCTGTAGCACAAATATGGCAGAAAATAATTATACAAACACAGTTTTAATGGATTTGTTTATTATCCATGGATAGTGCAATAAGATTATCAGCAGAACTTGTAGAAGATTTAATGAGAAATATCCCAATTTGCCGCAGATGAACAACAGAAAGTTTTTACGAATTCGGAGGAATTTTATAAATTTTGGTTCGTCATTAAGAGAAGCAAGAAATTTACCTAAACCTGTGACATCTGACGAGGTAAATGAAATCAGTGTGCTAGCATATTTTCATGCAAATCCCCAGTATTCCATACGTTGTGCTGAACGGGATTTAGGATTGCCATATTTATCCATTCGAAAAATACTAACAAACCATAAAATGCATAATTACAAATTTACAAGAGTCCAATTTCTCATGCCTCAGGATTATCTACAGAGAATAGAATTTTGTAAAATATTACTTGTACGTATGCAAGAGGACCCCAATTTTTTAAAGAAAATTATATGAACTGATGAATCAAAATTTTCTAGGGAAGGGATTTATAACACACGAAATCGTCACCATTGGGCCACAGACAACCCCCACGTTACTAGAAAGGCTGGTTTTCAAGTCAAATTAAGTTTCAATGTGTTTTGTATGTTAATGGATGACAAAATAAAATATTACATATACGACGAAAAATTGAATTCCAGAAAATATTTAGATATAATTAGAACAATTGTGAAAGACTTCCTTGATAATCTGTTAATTGAAAAATATATAACTTGTTGGTATCAACTCGACGGGGCTCCTGCACATTGTACACACGAAATTAGTATGTAGTTGGACCGCCTTTTCGATGATCGTTGGATTAGACGTTTGGGACCCTGGAATTGGCCTCCGAGGTCCCCTGACCTTACCCCGTTCGATTTTTATCTTTGGGGTGCTCTTAAAGATGAGTTTATAAAACTCCAGTCCACAACAGGGAAGAACGTCGAGTGATTCAAGAGATTGAAAACTTGGGCCCCGCTGAAATAAGAGCTGGTACAACAAACGTCGTCCATCGTCGTATACAAAAGTGTCTGGAAGTTAACAGTCAGTTAACAATTATAACAATATTTTTAAGAATTTTATATTTATTACTGTTATTGGTATTATTTGTTATTGCCACTTAGACTTTGTTACTGTTATTGCTGCTTAGTTATTATTTTTTCCTAATACTGACACTGTTATTGTTCTCTTAATGATGAACCAAAATTTATAAAATTCCTCTGATTTCGTAGAAACTTTCTGTTGTTCATCTGAGGCAAATTCGGATATTTCTCATTAAATCTTCTACAAGTTCTGCTGATAATCTTATTGCACTGTCCATGGATAGTAAACAAATCAATTACAACTGTGTTTGTATAATTATTTTCTGCCATATTTGTGCTACATAGCTAATCAAATTAGGTGCAAATATCACTAACGTCAAATTTATTTAGAAAAATAACATCTGTTGTCATTACAAAATGACAAAACAAAAATTTCATGGCCCACCCGTTATGATATACCAAAAGACTAATATTCTTGGTAAGGTTACAGAAAAGTGCCCATAAATCTAAAACGGTGCGCATTAGGTATAGAGTATACCTTTTTAAATAGGTGAATGTATCGCTTTTCCGAATCAGTAATAATATACAGGGTATTCCATTTAAAAAAATTGACTTTCGTGCAGTTTTTCTAAATCACTTATAGAAAGCATTCTCTAACTCACTCTGTATGATATTCGAAACATTTGATTAATGGAGGAGATGCCCCCAGGCCTTGCCTAGCTGCAACTAAAAAAATTATCTTTTAATTGCTGCGTAGGTAGGAGAAAACACGATTTACTGAAAGTCAAATTTTTGGCAATAAATTCAGGAAAGAATTATTATCTCGAAAACGGCTTGAGATAGGTATAGGGAAGTATTAACAAAAGTTACTCAAAAAGAGACGACGATCCAAAAAATGCAAAAATATACAGGGTATTCTGTTTAAAATAACGAAGATGTTGCCAGTTTTACGTATAAGTAGCAACACC
Source organism: Rhamnusium bicolor (assembly GCA_029963845.1). Lineage (NCBI taxonomy): Eukaryota > Metazoa > Arthropoda > Insecta > Coleoptera > Cerambycidae > Rhamnusium > Rhamnusium bicolor. Next base: position 63,455 of record JANEYF010004962.1, read on the forward strand.
GCACTTTCTAAAATATTTTAGTTGGAGAGATCATACTCAATTATCTTGGTAACCAAAATTTCAAAGCAATCGGTTGATCCGTTCTCCATATACTTTTAATATTCCACCCACCGTGACTCACCCTGTATACATAAATACAAGTACGAATTAAGTAACAAAATTCTCATTGGATCTGCATTATATAGGGGAATGAATGTTGATAAGGGTATTCAAACAAACCTACTTTACGTTTAGGTGTACCTCTGATCATTAAACATTGATATTTAAAAGGTAGATTACACTTTTCTATCTTTGAATAAATTTTGATTTGATTTATACCTAAACTATTGTTTTAGGTACAAATAGGATACAAACCAAACACCATATACTGCACTCGACGCGTGTTTCGCCAACCTAGTTAGCATCATCTGGAGATGATTAAAACTAACCTTATGCTAACAATGTATCCTATTAAGATGATGCCAACTTGATTGGCGAAACGCGCGTCGATTGCAGTATATGGTGTCTTGGTGTTCAGTGGAACACTGCGTCAGTATTATCTTCACATTAACGGTTCCAACTTACTTCAGGATTATTTATTTTATAATCTGTTTTTTTAATTTTAGTTTTTCGAACATAGCTGCTTTAGTTTAGTTAGTAGTTTTTGTTCAATTGTTTTTGTTTCCATGTTCGGTTCTGTTTCAATATTCGAAACCCTTGGGATGAAATCTGTCAGTTTAGTTTATCGAATTTCCTTATTCAGGAATAACAAAATAAAAACTGGCCGTTTCATTGATGTTAAAGTATTACATGATGATTTAACAAAATGTTCCCCCTAAAAAATACAAAGTAACACCCTATTTTAAAATATTTTATTATAATTGGAAAATTTGACTTTTACAAATGAGGGGAGTGATCTAGAGATCTGTTCCAAATCAGTAATTACTTAGGAATAAATGTCATTTTTGGTGAACAATTTAAACGTAAATATTATTAAGAAAATGGAGAACAGGAATAAAAGAGCTTAACTTTCGACAGGAATTAAATTTGTAATTTAATGCTCCAGGAAACTAATTAATTTACATCCAGCATCTTTATTGGAAAATAATAAAATAAGAACTTTTTTAGTATTCATCTGGAGGAATAGAAACTTAGTCCTTTGTAACGAATTATAATAAGAATAATACATGTTTCTTGATGTAGTAAAAAAATACTACATGTAATACAACAACACATCGTGACTGAAGTTTAGCTGTAAGAGCTATCCTACCAATTAATTCAAATTGAAAACAAAAATCGAAAACAAAAGAAAGGAAATATACTCAAATACATGCTTAATATATAATAAAATTAAAAGTGTAGAGTGTAGTGTAGTATTAAAATTAATACTAAAACAAAAAAAAAAGACAAAAAAAGACAAAGAAAAGTTGTTTCTGCAGGTTGGGGCAATATACAGGGTGTAACAAAAAAGCATGTCATAAACTCAATGGCAGATTCTAGGCAACAAATAATGACGATATGACTTAACTTACCTCTATGCGAAAATGCTTTCAAAAAATCTTATGGGCCTTTAAAGTCGAAAATAAAAAACGAAAAAATTATTTATTTAGGTACTTATGTTGTTTATTTATTTATAAAGTAATTATTTAAAATAAATTGTTTACAATAAGTTTCAAAAAGTTATTTTGTTAAAATTAAATTGCTTATTTATTCAGAGGACACTATTTCATTCGATTTAAAAGTCTTATCGCAAAAAATTTGTTCAATTCTGCTTTAGAGTCTTTTAATTCACAATTCCAATAAGCTAAATGCTTGAAAACTAAAGCACGTAGAAAAAAAAGGTAAGAGTGAAAAAACTTTAATTAAATACTATTTTCAAAAAAATGTATTTTTTTGCCATTTGTGTGCCCATAAAAAAATGGAGGGTAAATGGGTCACATGACCCCCACTTCTCGTCTTTTGAATCGAGATAAACTGATCATAATTACTTAAAATATTGAACTACCACTAGTGCTATATTGTACCAAATTTAAAGAAGATATCTTACAAGGACTCCAGAGTTAGAGCAAATTTTTCATTTTTTATTTTCGACTTTAAAGGCCCATAAAAAATTTTTAGAAGCATTTTCGCACAGAGGTAAGTTAAATCATATCGTCACTATTTGTTGCCTAGAATCTGCCATTGAGTTTATGACATGCTTTTTTGTTACACCCTGTATATTATGTACTAATTAAATCCACTGTAATTTTTTTCCTAAAACAAGATGTGCTAAGAGACTTATTATTATATGAACGCACTACATTAAAACTGACTGATATTTGAAAACGTGCAGCAACATAGTTAAAAAATATGTAGCATAGTTAATGAAAACCTAGATCCAAACATTGCCTATGATACTTTCTTACTTTCTTATACCTAATATAAGGAAGTATAGTAATTGTGATTTTTTTTGACCTCGAGATTTTGATTGATATACATTTTGAACCCTCCTGAATCCATTTTTGACTATTTTCCGAATGATGTCTACGTATGTGTGTGTGTGTGCGTGTGTGCGTGCGTGCGTGAGAGCATGAGTGCGTGAGTGCGTGTGTGCGTGAGTGTGTGCGCGCGTGCGTGTGTGTGCGTGTGCGTGCTTGCGCGTGCGCGCTCGTGCGCGTGCGTTCGTGTTTGTGCGTGCGTGCGTACGTGTGTGTGTATCCACGATAACAAAAAATACTAATGGGAGACTTTCAAAATTTGGCAGTTAAGATTGTCAATAACATTTTAGGTGACACATTAAATTTGGTGAAGACAGAGAGACATAATGAATGGAAGAAGAAGAATAAGAAAAAAAGTACAATTTCGGGAAAAAATTAAAATTTTTATTGCATTTCTGGACGAATCTCAACGAATTATAATGAAAAAACAACTTAATGGAAAAAATATCTGTCTGCATGTCTGTAGTATCGCGATAGTAGCCACAGTTTTTGAGCTAAAGCTTTCAAATTTGGTACACATGTTCTAAAGGTCAAAGATAATGATATGAATTCGATGATGAGAAAAATTGGTCAGCTGAACGAAGGTCCACGGAACTTTTTTTGTATTTATCTAAGTACTTAAATAAAGCTAATGTAAACTGAAATTTTTTACACATTTGGCCTCATAAAATGGGGTTATGATAAATTTAACAGTTTGACGTTTGAAAGATCTAATTTAGTTACAAAAATGTTAATGTCAATAAGAAGAAATTATTAAAATATATGACATAAATTATTATTGACAGTATCCAATGAGGCTGATAATTAATTATTTAAAAAATTTTATGAAACTTTTCAAGGTACGATATTAAAATTTAATTGAGATAAGTGAAGAATTAAATAGAATGATTTTTTTACATCAGGATGATATAAACTTGTATAAGAAAGTTATATGCTGTCCTCATCAGATGTTTATATAAAGTTAAGACTATCGCAAATATGATATTTCCAATAAAAGCAATAAAAACTTAAAATAAATCTAAAGTATGGATAGCACAACGTATAAAAATATCGTGTAAAACAAAAAGAATTCTTTGCAAAGAAAAGCCAAACGGGGATGTTACCTTGGATCATTATAAAAAAACCATTGCCAATTATTTGGGGATCAGAACTTCCTCACCGTAGTAAAACTCGACGTTTCAAAAGTCACATTTTTTAACGTTTCAAAAAAGTCACATTTTGACGTTTCAAAAAAGTCACATTGGTGGAATGTCACTAATATTTTTTTTTAGATATTTGACCGATTTTTTTCATCAACGAACTCAATCTCTTCCTTGACCTCTACAGTGTGTGTACCAAATTTGAAAGCTTTATCTCAAAAACTGTAGCTACTATTGCGAACCACACAGACACACAGACAGAAAAGTTTTCTGTCTGAAATTTTGTGTTACGTCATAATTTGTCGAGATTCGTCCAGAAATGCAATAGAAATTTTCAAAATTTTTTTCACGATTACATAAGTTCCTCACTTTGAAGGGTGAGGAAGTAAAATAAAGAGTCGGTGCTAAACACCATCATTTTATTAATCAGTGCCCTAAATTAGAGTCACCCAGTATGGATGAACGACTTGCTTCGCCTTTTGAGTTGAGTATATTTTTTAGAACCCACTTGTCCAAATGAAGTGTATAATATTATCTTGAGTCTAAAAAACACAAAGTCTGTAGGCGAAGATGAAATTCCGGTGAAATTATTAAAGGTACTAGCAACTGATATATCTTTTCCACTGTCACATATAATCAATCTATCCCTAAGCATTGGTGTTTTCCTAGAAAATCTTAAAACTTCTTATATCAAAGCAATCACAAAAAAAGGTAATAATGAATTAAATAACTATAGACCTATAGCTTTATTATCGAATATCAGTAAAATATTTGAAAAAAATAATATACAATAGATTAATTGACTTTCTGGAAAAACGTATTTTGCTTTTGGATACACAAAATGGCTTTCGAAAAAAAAATCTACCGTAAGAGCTGTATATCAAGCATTGTGCAAAATATTAGATTCTATGAATAATAAAAAGACCACTGTAGCTATCTGTAGCTGTAGCATTTGATAGTGTAGATCACAATATATTAACACACCAAATTACAGATTCTGATATTAGAGGAACAGCAGACAAATGAATAGAGTTATATTTAAATAATGGAAAACAATGTGCAATCGAGGCAGATGGAACCGGGGAATTACTAATATCAGAAAAAAATTGATCCAAAGAGGTGTGCCTCATGGATCGATACTAGATCCATTATTGTATATCCTCTATACAAATGACTTACCTCTAATAATATGTGAATATATAGTCCAGTATACCGATGATAGTTCACTGATTTTTAGTGAAAGGGATGAAGTATACCTACAAAATAAAATTTTAAAAGCTTTAGATACATTGGAACAATATTTTACATCAATAAATTTAAATATAAAGAAAAGACTCAAATAATAAAATTTTCTAATCAAAATATTCAAAACTGATCGTTTCAAGTAAAAAAAATTACTTACGTATCGAATGAAAATATTTCTTTTCTTGGAATACAGTTAGACTTTAGACTAGACATTGATTCTTTATCTCAAAACATGGCTCGTTACTGTTATGGATTTAAAATCGTTTCACAAAATATCAATGCTCAAGCCGCTCTCTCGGCATATCACGCTTATATACAGTCAAGAATCTGATATGATATTATCTTTTGGGGGAGCTCTATTGAGGCAAATAGAATTTTTGTTCTTCAGAAAAGATACCTGAGAAATATTTTAAACATAAAACAGACACAATCCTGCAAAGAAATATTTCTCAAAAAAAAAATATATACTGACACTAATAAGCCTCTATATTTATGAATATATGTAGTAGAAAACATAATGTTGGAAAACTGCGAAAGAAAACACTTTCATTGCACAAGAAATAAATATGGTCTGACAACAAATAATGTACTCAATTTTATATGTCCAAAAAAATGTGCCTTACTCGATCAAGCAAGTGTATAACAAATTACCATGTGATATTAAGAAACAGCCCATTGAAGTATTTAAAAAGAAATTAAAAACTCTTTTAATAAATAAAACTTACTATACTATTGATAAGTATTTTAGTGAGAACCAGTTTTAAAGTAATTCTTTTAATCTACATAACTTAATGTTTTTTTATTTTTTATATTTTTCATATTTTATTTTTTAACTGTTGCATAACATATCTTATTTTTATATTAGAATAGAGTTTTTGTCTCTGTGTACTAGTTATTATTGTATTAGTGTAGTTTTTTTTGTCTGGCTCGTTGAACGTCCTCTGGGCAAAGTATTGTCTTTTACTTGAGCTAATAAAGTCGTATCTATCTATCTATCTATCTTTTTTTTTCGCGGGGGCGTAGGAGTAACAAGCTACCCACAAGTGGCCCTCCTGACTCCGGAGCACCACCCTGGGACCGCTCTCGTATTACTTCAGGGTGGTGTCCATATTCAGCCATTTCCCTACATCCCCCGTCCTCTTTCGAGATTAGGGGTTCAGGAGCTGGGCTTCCCGCTCTCTGTTGGCCTTTTCGGCCTGTTCCGCCTTTCTTTTGCCCTCCATGATATCCTTAATGTAGGCCGAGACCGCCAGCCAGGTCCTCTCGTCTTTTAGCATAGCAGGAACAAGGCGTTCCACAATCAACTCCTCTTCAAGTGTCTCATAGAGTTTGAACCTCTCACTTTCCGTTTTAGAGCACTCTAAAATTGTGTGCTCAGCGTCGTCCAAAACGTGACCGCACAGCAGACACTCAGTCTTCTTAAATCTGTGCAAATACTAGTTGAAGCATCCGTGGCCAGTAAGTGTCTGGGTGATGTGATAGTTCACTTCACCATGAGTTGGATCGTGCCACTCTGTAATGTTGGGGATCAGACGGTGCGTCCACCGACCCGCCGTATCTGAATCCCACCTTGCCTGCCACCTTTCCCTGAAGCCCTCTCGCGCCAACTTTCTGGTCTCCTTTTTACTTGCGTTGCTCTGGTTGCATGTTTTGTAAACTTCTCGCGTCTCCCTGACCATGAGGTCGATCGGTGGCGTGCAGGCTAGCACCAGTACCGCTCCTTCTGAGACAGTCCTGAAGGCTGACGTAACTATAGATCTATCTATCTATCTAGGTTGGGGTCATGAACTTGATATTGAATTAGCATGTACACTTTGTTGCCAATATTTTAGTGAAAGAATCTTCTGCAAATTAGATTAATTTTCGATATTGTTATGAGATTTAATTTAATTGATAATAGTTTAATTACTTTTTAATTTTGATTAATTATTTCATTATGAAAGTAAAATTATGGTTTTGTATTTTATTTAACTCGTTTCGCCGTTCCGATATCCCTGTTTTGTTCGGAATCAGTTTTACGGTGTACCCATGGTCCGGAAATCTGGAACGGAACTGTCAATTTTAAGTAATTTGATTGGCTTTCGGCGTTATAGCATTCGGTCTAAGCAATCAAAACATTTGAAATTAACTGTTCTGTTCCGGATTTCCCGACCATGGAGACGTACCTTTAAACGTGTCGATTTAGATGCGGGTTATTTGATTGCAACAGCAACGACGATTGTATCAATGGATACCAAATTCAAATTCAAATTCAAAACAATTTTATTGACATTCAAGCATAAACAGATTGTTTATTACCCTCGCCGAACACCCGTTGCCGCCCTAGCATCCTCACGTATGATGACGACGGGGCAGTTGTTAGGTCGGGCGGAGTGGGGCCGGCCCGGGCTTAGAACTAAAAATATTAAACAATAACACAATACCTAAAATATAAAAAATTTTAAATTGTATAATAACGCTTGAAACATAAAATCAACGACACATGCAAAGGCATACGCCGTTGATAAAAAACTTTAAACAATGTAAAAATAAAAAGAGGTAAATTGTCAAAAAATTGTGTATATAAATTTTGAATTTCGATAATGATACTACGAGCCAAGCTGCACAGTAAAATGCTCGCCGGAACTGGGGAGCGGAAATGTCTAACTCCGCTTATTTTGGAGTATATTGAAATTTATTGTATACAATAATATGCCGTAATTTACTGATGGTTGGTTTATATAATTTGGAATGAAGATATTTGAAAATAATTAATAACCTAAAAAAACCGGAATAAGGTTTTAAGGAGAAACATTTTCTTAATCTTGTCTCTTAACTGACAAATCGTAACAATTCCGCCTGCCATGCCGGTCTAAGACTTCCTTTGCAAATGTCGGGAAAGAAGCTGTTTAGTTGAGTTTCTTTTAATTGTTAATGAGGAATTAGGAGAGCGCTATCATTATTTACTGAGCGCCAACATACAAAAAAAGATAATCGGATTATTAAAATCGATAAACAAAAAATCTTAAATATAATTCCTTCTACTAATAGAAAAGAAATGCTAAATTACAAACCTTATTACAGGATTAATTTATTATAAATGAGTCAAAAACAACAGAGAGCATGATATTTTTAAGCTATTCTAAATTTCAATAATCGCGCAAGATTTGAATTGCGCGCCAGTTTGGTTGTCATGATGTCACAAGATTATTTACATGCCAGGTCGATAGGAGATAGATGGGAGTTAGTAAACATGGTTCATTACATGATAGAACAATGCGTCCTGATTGTTAAACATTATTATCAAAATGGTGAAAGTTTGATTGCCACGATTCGTGAAGTGCGTCCAATTTTCGGTCGAAATAATGTTCCTCATTCATCTACTCTGAAAAGAATAATCGAAAAATTCGAAAGTACTGATTCAGTTAGTGATGTGAAACACACGACACGAGCTCGTAGAGGTCGTTCAGAACAAAACATTACGGCAGTTTGCGAGAGCGTGGACGAGAGTTCAGGGACGTCAATTCGTCATCGTGCACAAGACAACAGCCACTCTTCAGCGTATTCTCACTAAAGATTTGCATCTCCATGCCTACAAAGTACAATTGACTTCTGCCAACAGACCATGCACAGAGAAGAGAGTGCACCAATTGGATTCTTGAACAACAAGAATATGAACGCATTTTTCGGGAAATAATTGGACCCTTTGGGAAATGTCAATGGTAGGGATAAAGAAAACAACAATATTTATAGTACAGTACAAATGTGAAAATATATACAGAGTGTTTAAAAAAATATGTGCCAAACTACTTGTAAAGATTCATCATTTAACAATGCTGTGAAAGCTCTTATGACAATGGATCGGTGACACTTCGCTGCTGAGATACAGGGTGCTGTTTCACTATTTTTTCAGTTTTTTTTTTAATTCAGAAACATCTTGAACTGTTACCTAAGGACTTAATAGTAAGGTATATTCTGGCTCTAAACAGACGTGGTCAGTTCCGCCAAGGTCGTGCGTGTGAGGCCAGTTAAAGCTAAATACGGTGTAAGAGCCTAAAAATTTTTTTTATTTTGAATCTCGCGCCCAAACCAGTTAGTACCATGGCCTGCATCTGCAGACTATCGCTTCCCGCTTTGTTGAGCCAGTATGACAAGTGGCGTCAAGTTGATATGATTTGGAGCTGCGCTACGCGCATTCTTTTGTAACCTTACACGTCGACGAAATTCAAAATGGAGAAAATCTCTGTTGTTACAGAGCAATCACAACGTATTCACATGGAAACGCTTGAACACCTCCTACTCTCCATATCTTGTACCAGCATAATTTTTTCTGTTTTCACGGTTGAAACTGCATTTGAAAAGGGGAAGATTTGCATCCTTTGTGACGATCCGGGAGGAATCGCAGGCCATCCTTGACACGTTTAACAAAGCAGACTTTTAGAGCGCATTCCAAGACTGACAGGTGCGGTGGGAAAATTGCATGACGTCACATAGGGGTATGTGACGTCATGCAATTTTGAGGGGATGTTGATGTTATAGATTAGAGTTATATTGTCAGCTTCTCATTATAACTTTTCGGGAATTTTTGACTCATTCCTCGTGAAATTTTCCTAATGCAATTTTTTTAAATTAAATTTAATAATTTTATTATAAAATAAAATTACTTAGAAATTAAATAAATGTATTTTTTTTAAATGTGATTTAATAATTTGGTAATAATATAATACAGTTACTTGAAATCCATAGGAAATACTCGAAATGACGAACATCAGCTTTGATGCAAGTATTTAGTCTGTGACGTAAAGATTTTCTGACCATTCTACAAACGTAACAATTCCCTCCAATTCTTCGTAATTCGTCTTAGTTCGTAGTAATCGTTCTTCTCTTGTATTAATTAACGTTTTATAAACAAGTGACCCCAGATGTAGAAGTCTGAAGGGTTTATATCTGGCGAACGAGGTGGCCAAGCAACGGGCTCACCACGATCAATTCAGTGATGACTGCAAGTTTCATTTAAGGTAGCTCGGACATCGGTTGCACAATGCGGTAGTGCCTATCATGATGACACCAAATTCTATTTCTTACAAGTACAGGTGGCAATTCTGGCAAATCTTTCTTAATGAAATGTAGATAAGATTCGTCAGTCTATCGAGTAAGACAATAGGATCAATAATATCTTTATCAATAATTTCAGCCCAAATATTATTAGAAAATTGATATTCTGAATTTGCTATTTGCAATGAATGTGGATTCTCGACGGCTCATATATAGTGTGTTTCACTTCTCGTGGAGACACCCCTGTATTTTTTTTTATTTCTGGCTGAATCCAGTTCAAAATTTTATCAGCTATACAGCTCATTAAGACGACCTTATTTATCACATGAATGTCGCCCGCATCGAAAAAAAACACCGGCCTACTGCGATAAAAGGAAACTTACAATTTTTTCAGAAATCATAGTGGGCTTAGAGATAGACAAAAATGTTGTTAATAAAAGTTGTTCAGAATTACGTAATATACTTCTCTGTAATTTGGTGAAAATCGAAATAATATAAAAAAAATTTCGTTTCACTTTTCATGAAGACATCTCTGTTTTTTTTTAATTATCGGCTGAATTCACTGTGTTTTATTAGCTGTACAACTTTAAGTTAACTTTATCAAACAACCTATAACGAACCTACAAAATAATCTACAATAAAGAACCTTTCCCGATACATGAAAGTCTTGCGCAATTATTATTTAATTTATTTATTAAATAAAAGCTGAAATATCAGGCTACACTATAAGTCCAGAAAGACTACTTCATACTGTTACACCTCAAGTTAAATAAACAGTTAAATATAACAATTTTATTTTCTTTTTGTCTTCGTTGTTCTTGAGGAATAACTTCCATTACGTCCTTTCCACTTCTAAGAGAACTCTAGCCACATTTTTTTGCCTTAAATTTTATGAGTGCTTTGGAATTAACTGCCAGTTTATAGTGTCTTATTTATTCACTTTCAATGTCATAATAAAAGTAATTGGTGTTATTTATTGTTGGTTGGATTTAGTTTTTTGCTCTTAATGAATAGAATACTTTTAACTATTGTTGAAAAAGCAGAAATAATACGAACAGTTGGTGACAATGTACGATCTTCAAGAAGCAGCACGAGAATTTAATTTAGGACATCCTCTTAGACAACCAATATATTATTGTACCGTAGCAAAAATATCTAATTTGTTTAATACAACTGGTAATGTGCTTAAACCGAGAGTACATCTTAATCGACGGCACGAAGAAGATGATGTTATATTAACAACTCAAGAGAAGAAAAAACAACAAATCAAATCTATTATCAAATTCGAAAAGAAATTATCAAAATAAAATGCTGAAGACTTGTATACTTTCATTGAGAGTGTAATTCGATCCTAGATTGCCATACTTTGTTTAATTTAGAGTATACTACAATTATTTCTTGCTTATGTTTTTGGTTTGGATGTTTTAATTTCGCATACTTTAAAAGAATTGCTTTTATCCGAAGTTCAAACTGAAAAAGCGTCAAGAGGCAAATTTTATTTAGCTTTTAATTGTTCTACGAAAAAAATTATCCGCAGTTTTGATTTTATTCAGTGGCGTACAATTATTTTTCTTAATAATGTTTCCACCTCTACGTCTCTGATTGAAGAAGCGAAATGAAAATTACCGCAGTTATTAAGAAACATTTACTTAAATTTTGTTAAAATATTTCGGTTAATTCCGAAGACATCTAAGAAAAAAAATAATATAACTTTAACACCCTGTATCTTGGAAACAAGTTTTCAATATCAACTTATATAGCACGTCCTTATTACTTTCACGAATCCTATCAATTCTCAAAGTTTAAAAGGTAAACTTGAGACAACATTGTATATTTTTGTCGACCGTATTCAAATAACTGTTTTGAATACCCAAGTAAAGTTTTGTTTCATTATACAATTCGTGTTTTGAATTTTAAAATCACTATGCAAATGGCTTAAACAGATGCAATTTTTCACCAGATTATTTATTTTATCAATGTGCATATTTATTTAAGAAATCATCATTAATAGCAATTTGTTTTGCAAATATTGGAAATTAAAATATAATGCAAATACAAATCATAAATCCTCTTTCAACATTTTGTACTTTTATAGAATTCACGATCGATATCGCGCTTATCTAACATAAAAAAAATCTGTCTGAAACTGTTTCATAAAAAACTGGAACTTAGGAAATTTATATTTTGTTTAGAAAGTATTTTGCTCCATTTCATCCAAAATTAAAAACGCGTACCGAGAATGATCTATTTTATGTTTATACGGGGTTACAGAAATTATGGGGTGCTTGAAGATCACAATAATCTTGAACTTCTAAAACATGTTCACTACCGCTCCCTAACCCCCTAAAATTTTTTAAGTTATGTTGTCCAACGTACTTTTGCTTATAGTCTTTAGAGTTAATTTAGTTAATCCCCGACTTTTCATATATTGAATACATAATCACCAAATGTCAGAAAGGTATTAACTTCTTAAAGCTAATCTCGAAAACTTGGTGGGGTGCAGAACCTCAAATCGCAATTCTTTTCTATAGGACGTACATTCGCTCAATTATTGATTACGGCTGCACTCTCTACGGATCTGCTAGCAACAGCACACTAAATAAGATAGATATTATACAAAATAAATCGCTTCAGATATGTATTGGTGCCATGAACTCCTCACCTACTGAAGCTTTACGAGTTGAGTCCAAAGAACTCCCTCTTTTCCTTAGAAGGCAGTTTCTTTCCGAAAAATATATTCTAAATTCTATAGAAGAATATCCTACTGGAATAGATAAAATACATAACTTAAATATCCTAGATCTCACTGATAAATTCTGGGAAAAGAAAAAATTCCCCTCCCCTTTGCATAGGATATCGAGCTGTATTGGACATTTCAAAAAATTTTTTAAAAATTTCATCTCTTCCCTCAGCTTGACTATTTTGACCTAATAAGTAAGACAAATACCTTTTTCCCATACTATTCAGAAACCCCAGCAGTCAATTCTATTATACTTCAAAATGTGTTGGAAAAATACTCTGATTTTACCCACATTTATACAGATGCTTCCAAATCTAATCCCGGAACAGGTTGTGCTTTCCTAATATCCAACTCTAGTGTACATTTCAAATTTAAACTTTCTCACGAAACGTCAATTTTCTCCGCAGAGGCTTATGCTATTGTTAAGTCCTTAGAACATATAGAAAACAAACAAATTAAAAGGTCAATTATACTAAGCGACTTCAGATCAGTACTTTTGGCAATAAACAATATGTACAAACCAGTATCGTACAGGTGTCATCCTTTTATTAAATATATTAAACACTATAATTACTTGCTAAAAACATCTGGTTTTGAAATACACTATATATGTGTTAAAGCTCACTCTGGCATAAGACACAACGAAGAAGTCGACTTATTGGCAAAAGACAGTGTTGCGAACGGAACCACCGTAGACGGTCTGTGTCTACAGGATTGTATAAATGTGAGTAAAGTAGGTGTAAATAAAAAATGGTCCTCTCATTGGCAAGAATATTATTTTACTACACCTAGCAGATATACCCAAATCCAAACTGAAATTCCGAATGAACCTTGGTACTACTGCTTACAAACTTCTAGGAGGTACATCACAACTATTATCAGGCTGAGATTTGGACATGGCTGTTATCCCAAGCATTTAAACAAAATAGGAATTTTACCAACTAATTTATGCGAACCCTGTAATGTTGTGAGCGACCTGGATCATTTATTTTTCTGTTGTGATAAATACAAACCTGGCCGGGACCAACTTTATGCAGACATGCTGAAGCTAAATATTCAAATGCCAGTGAACGTCTTACATATATTATCATTAAATAACGACAGAGTGATTGGAGTTATTATAAACTTTTTAAAAACTTCTGGACTCAAAATTTAAAATTGTATTAGTTTCGTATCCTACTATATGTCTTTCCTTTGTTTGGTTACCCATTCCTTACTTACCGTAGTCTATGCTAGTTTGTCTTACAATAAAAGGCCCTGAAAGACTCCTGGGCGAGAAGAATGTGCATATGTCCCTCCTTTGGTTTTCTTTTATTTTTTCAAAAAAAAAAAAATAGTAATAAATTGTGGTTAGGATTAGGTCCATAGTTGGTTGTGTATGCGTTGTGGAGTAATCCTTTTTAGAATCTTTTTATCTTTGTTAAATAGTATACATATAGTAACTTGCGCCTGGCTGTATGGATTTTATCCCAATGCCATTAAAAAATAAAATCCCCGACTTTTCGTTTGTTTCAATTTTGGCTTTACATACAATACATATACAGAAAAGATAATACTGCAATAAGATATATCTAGGACTCTCACCATTGTGCTCAACACAAAATGGTGCGTTTTAATTTTCTATTTCTTAGATGTAGCTGTGAGTAACGCATATTCTACAAGGTTAGTTGATAAAATAATTAGGAAACGTAAATTTAAAGAGGCATTTTGGACTCCCTCGATCTATCAAAATAAAAGAGAACATCCGAAATTTGTATCAATTCAAGTATAACAGTGGCTCATTCATCGGGAAATAAACTACAACAACTTTTAGGCAATTCAACAGACAAAATTGAAACAAATGAAGAGTCTAGGTTTTACAAAATGAACTATAAGGACTGTAATCAAAATTATGTTGGACAAACTAGATGATCAATTCAAACTAGATTCAAGGAGCATATGGCTCATCTCGAATATGGTAAAACAGATAAGTCTAGTGTTGCTCAACATGCGTTTGAGAACAACTATAAAATAGATAGTAGCAATTTAAGATTAATTGGAAATGTAACAAATACTAGACAGCTAGATGCATTTGAGAGGTGGAAATTATAAAGTGTAAAAATAGTATGAATAATGACAGAGGGCCATCCCATAGTCCATTCTATTAGTTAGTGTGTCACCAAACCGTAACAATAATTTAGGTATAAATAAGATAGATTGTTAGCATAAGATTAGTTTTAATTATCTCCAGATGAAAGCAAGTATATGGTGTTTTGTGGAAAACAACGTCACTGTTATATAAATATAGATAGAATAGATAAATAGTTCGAGGTATTTGTTGCAATTTCCGCAATTCAGTTATCCATGTCAACAATGAATTTAAATCTCAAGCTCGGTTTCCTCTATTTTTTATATCTTCTGTTGGATTATGGATAAGTTTGTCTGACGTCTATTACACAGGAAATTTATTAATTAAATCTTAGAGTTAACGAGATTTGTGAAAATGTGTTGTTTATAATATAATTATATATTTTATGCTCTTAAGTAGAAACGCTGCTATAATAAATCATGTCAAGAACGTTTCCATGTAAATCTACACCTTTATTCGTCTAGAGTCTGAAATAATGATTCTACGATTAAATTACAACGTGATTTTCTAAATTGAAGAACTACTGATTTCTCCTGAACAGATTCCATTACATACACGTACCGCAAATTTCCAATAAATAATCAATAATCAATTATGCGGTAATTGAATGGGAATGAACAATGTTGATTACTTGTTTTAATTAAGCAGACAACCAAGTGCTTAATTACAGCTTTTCTTGGGGCGTGGTAAGATTTGCAACTAAATGCATTGAAACTTACGTACATGAAGTTGTACAGTGTGGTCCGCTTATTGTTCCTAGCGCATTCACTTACAACAAAAACAAAAAAGGAATTTATTAGATCACTTAAGACATTTACAAGTTAACATACACTTTTCATACTGCGCGAATTTTGTGTCATTTAAAATAATTTTTTTTAAGGGAAATTTGGATAAATATTTCTCAAAAAAGAGATTTATTAAATCGCTTATTTTTAAAAAAAGGTTACAAGTTCTCAAATAATGTTGAAAATTACATGTACATACAGTGTGTTCCATTTAAGATGAAAACTAATCAACAGCTTCACTCTCTGTTCGTATATCCATGTATTGCTTTTTACGGATTGTAGGGTTTTGAAAAATGTATCATATTTTGATATATTCAAGTAGAAAAACTTGGCATAATACGATTTAAAAATAACCCCCAACTCTGAAAATCGTATTACACATTTTTAATAACACATTTTATAAAAAAAAAGTTGTTGGCAATTACAAAACATCAAAAATGAGATTTGGTTAAAAACAAAAAATACGTTTTTTTATTGAAATACTCAAAAATTTAAACATAAATTTCATAATAAAATAATTATTGGGTATTATAAAAACATTTTTTCATAAAATTGCAGTCATGCATGTGATAGAAAGAGACTTATACATCAATGTTCCCTCATTGTACATTGTGTTTGTGAAGTAACAAGGCATACCTCATCGTATCCCTTCTTTCCACACTCAGTTTATTGTAGATAGAGATAGTGAATTGGCCACTCTGGGTAAATTCTCCTAAACCCCCTAAAACCACGAAGTTGCGAACATGACCATTGGTATGCATAATTAGTAGCGGAGCCAGTAGTAGCCAATAAATTATTCTACTTTACGTCATGCGCTGCGATGGCCCGCCCTTCATCAGATCATAGCCGGTAGGTGATGACCATACGTGGGATTTATACCGATCGGATCCCAGAGATAGATTTTACAGATATAATAGAATATATTGCAAACACCTACTGAAACATTCCCAAACTACAAAAACATATTAAGTGCATTTTATTTAATTTTACAATGTTAGTTTTATTAGGAAATGCACTATATTAAATTAAAACGTAATGCGTAATAGATTCTTTTAAATTACAATATATTGTTAATTTACATTACTGAGGGCTAATGGCCGGCCCTAGCGTGAAGGGGAGAAAGCATATAATACGATCAAACAGTATCTTGCATAACGTGGATTCATTCGGACGTAGATACTAAAAATGCGCAGTTAAAATGTCACAACGTACGAAACCGACGAAAACTAGAGTAAATTCTTGGATTCGCGATATTGCCGATTTACAATTTGATGGTAACAACTGTATTACTCTAGACGTAACAAGGCAATTTCGTGGTCATGCAATACAAATATTAATAGACATACTTCGTCAGAAATCCATAAACGAAGCGTAAGTGGATATACTTCAGTGACATGCAACGTAATTTTAACTTAGATTTAGTGGAATTTATTATAGGATGTAACATACCGTGGTCGAAACTAGACAATCCACTATTTCGACAATTTTTGGAAAAATGTATTAGTGGCAAATGTAGTAATGTTAACGTGTCCTATGAAGCCCATTTGCTAAACATAAAAAAATTGAACATGTTCAGTTTTTTCAGTATAATTTAGCAACCTGAAAACATAGAACAATTCTCAATACGGTAATTAGTTGCTCTCACAAATCTGCCCAATTTTGCTAACTTAACCGATTCGGTAACTCTGCTAATAAAAAAGTTAGCCAGCTTTATTGATTTGTGGGTCACGGGACAATAGTTTAGGTATAAATAGGATACATTTTTAGCATAAGGTTAGTTTTAATCACTCCAGATGATGACAACTTAGTTGGCGAAACGTGCGTCGAATGCAGTATGGTTTTGGTGGTGACCTTTTTATAAAACAGAGAACATTTCACGAAATGGACACATAAAACCTGGATAAATTAAATTTTCTTGGACAAATGTTTTTTTTGTCATATTTTAACTGACTTCCTGATTTTAAGCAACTTTTATTAATATATTTTTTTTTTAAGTTTGTAATATATTTTTCTGGATTTTGGATATTATTTCTAGAATGTAATAGGCAAAGATTTTACATTTGAAAATGAAAATCTATGAAACGATAAATTTTTTAGAACACTACAGCCCACAGAAATTAATTTTTTAGATACAATCAAAATTGACGAAGTTAATAAAAATAAACAAGTTAAACGATTACCATGTCATAATTTGCGAACTCCTCCATCCATATATGTAAAAACATACTGGATGTTCTTTGAAAAATATATGAATTTTAGTTGACACGGAAAATCCGAACGTGCAGTATAAAAAATAACCAAATTTTTTTTGTGGCCTGATAAATCCTTTTTTTGATTTTCGTCGTGTCTTCAAATAGTGAGAATGACAAGCGGACCACACCGTACAAACAGAGCAGGGCACAGAGGTTTAGTTAAAATTAGTTTTCTTGGCAATGGGATTTGCTGTTAATCAGCTTTTAACATCAAAAGCTCGTTTATCTTAGTTTTCTGTTCACTTGAAAAATACAATTAATTAATATAAAATAGAATAAAACGTGTAAGGGTGTAACCGTTTTAAATACAGAAAATTGAATAATCGATAGATTTCTAAAAAATAAGTGTTTTTTTTGTGATTTGTTATTACATTTTTTCATAAGCGCTTAGTTTCTGAGATACAAAGTATTGAAATTTGTAATTAATAAATGTTTTTGTCGCATAACTTTTGCATTTTTTAATATATTTATTCAACATTTTGAAAAATGACGAAAAATATGTGTTAGAAATATCACCACTGGCGTAGATAGAGGGAACGCGGACCCCTTTCTCTTTAAAATTTCTACGCCGATGAAATAATTTAATTCATTTTTGATTAATTCCAAATTTCTTTCATTGCATAACTCTGTTAGTCATTTTTTATAGGTGTATAGAGTAAAGGTTTTGAACACATTTGTAAAAATAGCTGTTAAAAAACTATCAAATCTAACAACTATGATTACAAATATATTCAAAATAGTGATGGGAAGAATCGAATTAAATAATTCGAATAATTCGATTATAAGATTAATCGAGTTTAATTATTTTAAAAATATCTCGAGATAATTTAGTAGTATTAAAATAGTAGAGCTCGGCGGCCAGCTGGAGAATCGAGTGAAGAGAGATGTCAAATAAAAATATACTAGTATCAAAACTTTTAGAATTAATCAAATTAAAATAGTAAACGTACTGAAGACTGAACGTAGTAGTAGTAGTACCAGGAGTAGACGCAGACGGAGGCGGGACATGACCACATGAGACATTCTAATGTCCAATTCAATACATTTATTGATCATTTAATTACATTTTTTAAAACTTAAATAAGATGCATAATTAAAATACATATTTACAACAAATATGATAAATATATCAATCACAAACACACACTAATTGAGCGAACAGGCTTTACAGAGTTTACTCGCATATAATAATAATAGTGGTGGTGAGAGGTATGAAACCTCTCGTATGGTCTAAATGCTACTATCTGACCGACATCATAGATGTCTCTGTGGCAAATAGCGACTTGCGAAGCAAGTACCGAGAGCGGCGACCTCTAACCCAGGTGGACTAAACTACTGTTATTAAATATGATTTGAACGAAACAACTACTCAGCGGGCAAATACCCCGACCTGCATTGGATTCCACCTTCAAATCATGATAGATCGATAGCCAATAACATTTGTCAATTCCTAACCAGACATAGACCGGTTTCGAACTTATTTGTTCTCCTCAGTATGCCATAGGTTATGGAACAAATGATATTTGCTATCGATCTATCATGATTTGAAGGTGTAATCCAATGCAGGTCGGGGTATTTGCCCGCTGAGTAGTTGTTTCGTTCAAATCATATTTAATAATAATAATATACGAAAGCCGCTGAGCAGGTAGTCCCTGATGCAGATGCAGTGCAACAGAGATAGGCGCGCTGTCGCTGTGACGGCCGATGTGTTCTGAGAAAGTAAAATCGGCGGCATAAACTTCTGAAAATGTAACTAAGTGATTTTATCATTTACAATTTTTATAAATAATATTGGTGAGAGTAAGACAGTGAAAGATGATAATATGAGAGACCACTTTTCCACAGAGAGCTGCCGGGGAGTGTTCATGTTTATAAAAATTATAAATGAAACAATAATACCCTAAAAAACTTACGCCGCCGATTGTATTTTCTTAAAATGCCAATAAACTATTAACTATTCATTAATCTATTTTATTCCGATTTATTTCATTCTGCGGTCGTGAATATAATAATTTGATTAAATATCTCGAATTTCCATTCTGACGTCATCGATAGCTAATTCAATCAAATATCTCAAATTATTAATTCGATTATGAAATACTCAACATTACTAATATCTCAATTATAAAAATATCCCGATTATTCCCATCACTAATTCAAAACCACCTATTAACAAATGTAGAACAGAGTTGCGCAACCAAATATTTAAAATCAATTTACGGGAACACTATCGAAAATATCAAAAACTTGCAAGAGACAGTTTTTTCAAAAGACATTTTTAAATATAAAATCGGCTTAATTTCTTTAAACATCTATAGGCGTAGAACTTTTAAAGAAAAAGGGGGTTCATGTCCCCTCTAAATTTTTCGTCATTTTTTCATGTTCTACCTAACATGAATTATCATCAAATGTGGACTAATTGTATTAAGAAATGCAAAAGTTATATGGCGAAAACATTTTCAAATAAAAATGTTAACACCCTGTATCTCAGAAACTAAGCGCTTGAGAAAAAAATTTCATAATATAAAAACACCTATTTTTCAAAGATTTATCTATTACTCAATTTTCTGTATTTAAAACTGTTACACCCTGTATATCATGGAAAATACTAATTATTATTTTATACTTTTAAAAAATGACTTGTTTGTCAAATATAAGTGCAAATCATTAATATATTATAAGCTAGAGAGCATTGTTACAAAATGAGAGGTCAATTGTCTGTGAAACAGATAAATAATGTGGATGTTTCTGTTAAATCTTGCGGTAGCAATCCAATAATTGATTTAGTCTATAAAATATGTGACCTTATATAGCTGCAGTTTGTACACTTTTATTTAAATAGTTCTTAGGCAAATTTATCTCCAAAATAACATATCACCCAAATATTTAATATTTCTTAACTGTAAACATTGTAAATGTAAAAAAAAAAAATTATTGACTTTTGAATGAGAAAAATACGTAACGAGTAAAAATTAAAAAATCATCGGAATGTCGTAAGCACCGTTAGCAGCGAATCTCGTTTATGAGTGACATGAGTTGTTTTTTTTTTTGTAAATGTAATTCTTTATGTACATTAATTAAAAGAAAAAATGTGGGTAGGTTTTCACTAAATTCCTACGATATACAATAAAATTGAGGGGGGACAAAAGTTTTAGTTAAAGTTGTTGCATCTAAATTAACAAACTAAAAATCCGTTCAGTTACAAATAGCTTTTTTATATAAGATTCTATCAATCCAACCCGCACTAACTCCAACGCCACTAGTTATTTTTTTGATAAAACGTATTTCCCTGACAAGTTTAAAATGGTATTTCAACCATCACAGAGTAATTATATAAAAAGCCTATTTAATATTATACTTTCAAAGTATCGTAGAGTGCTTAAGAAGCATTTTAGGAAAAAAATTGTATTCTTTTTTTTTTTGCTTTTTTTTTGAGGAGAGGAATCATCCCTCGAAGTTTGTCGCGACATCATTAATTATTTCATTGATTAATAATTAATATAGTTCTGTTTTTATAATATACGTCCAAATTTTTTCTTTTTCTTTTTTTTTGAAGCTTACTACCACATGAATAGTTCTTGGTTATCTAAAAAATACAGTTAGTGACCCACTATGCTATGTGAAAAATAAGCCTCTACGCTTGTGACTTTACGTCAAAAGATCAGTCAGAGGTTGCTTTTCTGACAACTAATATGAGATGAAAAAATAATAATATATTTCCCTAACGTTTCGGAAACGAATATTTTCCTTTTTCAAAGTTATGTATTTTTTCTTTTTTGTAGAAAATGTCAAGCATGAAACTTGACGCATATATTATTTGATTGATTGACTGATTGATTTTATTTGTATTTTTGGCTGATCACAATCAAATAATACATGTTAAGGTAAAAGAAAAAAAATATAAATGTAAAACACAATAAGTACGACACCATTAATGTATAAGGTATCACAGAAGTAAAAACAGTATACAGTCCACAATTATTACTAAAATAGTTGAAACAAATTATTTCAAAAAACAATTGTCTGTATACAAGTTAAAAATATTAAAGATTAATTTAAAAATTACATATAAGGTAACAAGATGACAGTTGTATATATAAGTTAACAGATTAAGACAATTGAAAACAAAGTATTAAAAAGGAAGACTATCTATTTAAATTTTCATCAATGCTGTAAACAGTGCCATTGATCAACATACTCTTGATCTTATATTTAAATGCATTGTTGTTATTTATTTTCTTTATATCAGATGGCAAGGAGTTATATAACTTGATACAAGAGTATAATGGCGACTTTTCTATAATGTAGTGTTATGAGGTTGTATCAGCAAATCATTGTTTCTTGTAACAAACATAGTTGTGATGCGAAGATAAACTCTGAAAAAGTTGTGGATTTTTTTTTGTAAAACATAAACTTTTAAGATATAAATTGACGGAGTAGTAAGAATATTATTTGCTTTAAAGGTTCCCCTACAACTTTCAAGAGGTTTTACATCAAATATTAGGCGTATGAGTTTCTTTTGGCCAATAAATACTCTGTTCTTTTCTGAGGCCGTACCCCAACACAATATGCTGAAGTTTATGTGTGAGTAGGCAAGGGAATAGTAAACACTTAGAAATCCATTTCGTTGTAAATAGTTGTTCATTTGTAGTATAGCAAAGTAGGCTTGGTTTAATTTCTTACAGACTCTATCAATTTCAGGTCCGCAAGATAAGTTTGCATCCAAAGTAACTCCAAGGAATTTGGCTTTATTACAGAATTTTAAATTAACTAGCACCGCAGGTTTTTTATTGAAGAAATTAATATATTTTATTTTTGTTGTATTTATAATTAATTTGTTACGGTCGCACCATGCAGTAAATTCGTCGTTAACGCATTCAATTTTTGTGTTTAATTTCTCTATATGAGAGTGTGTGACTGTTATTATCATATCATCTGCATACATGGTGACTGAGTCATTTTTTATGTAATTTGGCATATCATTTACATAGAGTTGAAAAAGTAGTGGCCCTAGTACCGACCCTTGAGGTGCTCCCAATGGAACGGTATATTCTCTGGAATAGTGGGAACCAACTTTTACCATTGTTTTACGTTCCACTAAGTAAGAATGAATCCACTGTAGTATATTTCCACGAATACCGAGATTGGAAAGTTTCGCCAGAACATAATCGACGTCCACTATGTCAAAATGTCGAACTGGATCATTACTACATATCTACCTTTGTCTAGGTTGGTAAGAATACTGGATAATAGGTGGATGTAAGCACACTGCACCGACGTATGCTTAATGAATCCATGGTGACATGAGGTCATCATATTAAGCGTCAAAAAATTCAAAAAATTGGTCGTGCATAGCCCTTGCCATAACTAATGTTATGAGTTTATAGTTATCAACACCTAAAGGATCCTTTTGAGCGAATTGCCATAGCAAGTGACCGTATGAAGGCTCGTTATGATCTTAAGGCAAATTCAGGAGGGTACCAGGTGAGAGAGTTGGTTTGGCTATATAACCCACAACGAAAGAAAGGCAGGTCCCCGAAACTTCACCACCCTTGGGAAGGACCTTACACTGTCGTCACCAGATTAAACGACGTTGTATATAGAATTCAGCAAAATCTAAGATGAAGGTGGTGCATATAGAGAGACTAGCCAAGTATGCAGGGAATAATGAATTGCCTGATCGGGACGATCAGGCTTAAGGAGTGGGCAGTGTTACGCCACTGGACTGTGTAGACTAGTTAGATGAGACTGGAATTATACGATAACGGCCGGGAATATTCTGGACTGCTCTAGATTGTGTGAATGGATGTATAAATAAGACACATGGTGGGCCGACTCTTAATCTTAAGTTGAACGTGAACGAGTAAAGAATAAATAAGAAAGAGACTTATAAGTGTTCAAGTGTGATTATAGTAATTAATCTATTGTTGTTAATTGTTAATTAGTAAATAAAGTAGTGAGTAAGTGTTACCTGGATGTTCAATCAAGGAATCTACGAGTAGAGGTGTTTGTATGGATAGCAAACACGTTACAATATTTTGTTTATTTTTGTACAATGGTAACAAGATGCGAACCAAAAATGTCTACTATCTGATGTGTTTGTGTAACTATTTTATCGTCGTGAGATAATTTTATATCATTAAATTTTTGGTTACATCTACCTTGATTATTATTTATTATTTTCCATGTTTCTTTGATTTTATTAGATGAGTGTTTAATTTTAGTTTCATAGTATCTAATCTTAGCATCTTTTATAGCTTTATTGTATATTCGTTTTTTGTTGTTATATAATGCTTTTGTATAGGGACAATCTAAGTTATTGCTTAACTAGTAGAGACTTTTCAACTCAATTCCTTACTGAATAATATCAGGTGTTAGCCAGGCTTTAAATTCGTTACTTGCGTTACTTTTTATATTAGATGATTTTATGGGACAGAAAACGTCTAGATACCAATTTATGCAATCAATAAAATTAACAATAGAAATATAAAGAAATAATCAAACTAACAAACGCATTATTTAGCATTATTTGTTTACGTCATATCCATAGATCCTTATATAGAACTCTCGATACTTAAAAATTATACAATATTAATTTTGTTTAATTTTTGTTTTAACATTGGTAATAACGATACAACTAATATGAGACAAAAAAATAATATATTTCTCTAATGTTTCCTATACGTTCTGTAACTGTAGTGAAAACTGTGAACATTAGTTAAGCATTGTCAAACATATTAACAATATTAATGTAAATATTAGCATAAAAAAATGGATATTTTTGTTAAATGTCAAACTTGTTGGTGTCCGTCCAGTATTTCCAACTTTTCAATTAGAATTTTCCTGGAATTTCCGCTATGTAGTTATATCTACACCTCAGTTACTAAACCTATGGAGTTTTCGATTATTTACTAATTTTTTTTGTAATCTCCGCTTATATATAGTTTGTTTAAAACAAAACGATATTTTTAATCAAAATCTTAGCTATTAAACACATTGCCCATACTAAAATGTTAATATTCTACATGGACATAAATAAGACATATCTGATACTACTATTACTACTACTACCACTACTACTACTAATAAATACAGTTGTGATTACCATAGGAAATTCTGATGTCATATTATCAATCTATTATCTGTTAGCAAATCTTTCGTCTAATTAACTTTGTGCTAGAAAATGACGTCAATTTTTGGCTGCAATATAAAGGCCAATTCATTACTTGTTGATAAATGTAATTATAAGTAATAAATTTGTATCTCGCTTGTTTATATAAATAGATAAGATAAATATACAAAAAGTATGGAAAACAGAGAAAAATCCATTAAGTAATCTAGCCTAAATATCACTAAAATATATCGGTTGTTCATTAGTTGTAACTCCGAAAATAAGCACGAAGTACATTTAAAATTAATTCAGGAAATAGACACATTTCTTAGATGTTACTATTCAGCATAATTAGCAGTTATATTGTTCTTACATATGTGTCATCTTATTTCACTGTCATTCGGTTTTATCCAAAATTTGTGAAAAGGATAATTTTTTAAATTGATTGAGAAAAATAAATGTTATTTCTCAAAAATAAAAATGGTGTTTATCTATATTTTTTGTATTTTGGTAGCAGGCATTCACGAATTTAATGAAGATAAAAACTACACAAAGTTCATTTGCTTAAAGCACGGTGCAATGATATACAATAGGTGATGCAACGAGCCGGCTAACCCCGTCTCGAATTTGTTAACGCTGAACTTTAGAGAGAGATGTTTCGACTTGGGCCTTTATCTGAGCGATAAGCCTGGTAGCCAGCCGTTATAGATAAAAGGCTGTGATAAAAGCGTCATTAAATGCAATAGCTGTTTAAAAGGTAGAACATTTTTTTTATAATTCTTCTAGTGCTATACATATATCCAAGCAATTAACTACAGTAACTAAAAACGAAACAATATATTTACGTTTACACCTTCCTACAGAATTTAATTAAAACAGCTATAAGAACTATCGTAAATAATGATTTGTCTATTATATCGATGATAAACACAAGCCTCATTATTATTTTTTTTATAAAAGAAATGGAATGTACTTGGTAATGGGAATTTTAAACTTAAAAAAGCTTAGAAATGCTGCATATAAAAGAACAAATAACAAAGTTTTCTTATTAATATTAACTTTTAGTCTCTTATTATTGAATTTCAAAAATGATTTACATCTATGAATAACAAATTTAAATAAAATGTACCTAATCATGGAATTTTAAGCGAGTCCAGCCCTACACGAACCAATCATTTTTCAATAAATGTGTATTCTTGTCCAAAAAAAATGAAGATGCTTAATTAGTGTAGAATATTTGTGTAAAATGATTAAAATAGTGACGTTAGTTAGTGGATTGCCTAATTTAGAATGTAAAATTTGGTCAATCAATATTTTTCTAATTTATTTGGAAAGTAATCTTAAACATGCCATCAAATATTATGACATTATTTTATACACTGATCCATTGATTTTTTTAAACGTTTACTAATATTTACCAAAAAATGATACACAGGGTGATGCTATCATCACTGAGAGCAACATTATAAGAATTGAGTCCGATTCCGGAATTTTTCCAAAATGAATTATAATTTTGATTGAACTATAAGAGTATAATATTTGTACCAAATTTAATCAAATAAGTTGTTCCAGAAATATGGCCGACTACAGTTTTGGTCGAAAACCATAGAACGGTTAACATTCAAGGGTAAGTTTGGGAGTGTTTTGACCTTAGCCAGTGGCTTGTCGTAACTTTTATACACACGGAAGCTCTTACAAAATAAATACCTACCTTATTTAAAATTTAGCGGGAATCTCAGTCTTCGTTTTGCAAATTAATCAATGGTGTCATAATAAAACTCTGGCTCTAGTGACATTTCCTGAATTAGTTCCTTTTCTATAGATAACAGTGCTAGATTAGTCAATCTTTCGTGACCGATAGAATTTCTAATAAAGTTTTTAATTCTTTTTAATGCGGAAAAACTACGTTCGGTCGATGCACTTGTGGTGGAAATAGTAGTGATGGGACTCGAGTGTGAAAATACTCGATAGACTCGAGTCAAAATCCGATTCGAGTGACTCGAGTCATATGGCTGTTCAATTCGAGTAAAGTTGTTACTCGAGTCGAGTTATTGCTACTCGAATCAAGTTTTATCTCGAGTCGAATTGCAATTCGAGTAAAGTTGTTACTCAACTCGGGTTATTGCTACTCGAATCAAGTTTTAACTCGAGTCGAGTTGCAATTCGAGTAAAGTTGTTACTTGAGTCGATTTATTGATAATCGAATCAGTGAGTTACTATGATTCAAGTTTTAAATCGAGTCGAGTTGCAATTCGAGTAAAGTTGTTACTCGAGTCGAGTTATTGCTACTCGAATCAGTGAGTTAATATGATTTAAGTTTTAAATCGAGTTGAGTTTGACTAGAGTCTAGAGTCAGAGCAGAGTCGAAATCAAACTCGAGGCGAACTATAGAGTAAGTAGTTGGAGATGATTCAGTGGTTTGCTAAACGGTAAGTTTTTAAAGTGTATTTAGGTTTTTTCTTTTGGTAATTTTTCAGCATTTAAAACACTACCATCTAATTCCAACATAAGTTTGAAAAATCGAAAGGATAAACATAAATCGTAATAATTGAAATACAAAATAATAAATGGACCCAGGTCAAATATTATTTTTCCGGCAAATCAACACATTTCAAATACAAAATTAAATATTTAATTAACATTGTATATAAAATGACATTTAAAGAAAACCAACATAATTTTTTTTATATTAAATTAACATTAAATTAAACTCTTGTTTAGCACAAAATATTAAATAAATACAGTATTTAATATTTAATACACACCGATTACGGTTTTTTTATTTATTTGGAACTAATTGAATCGAAAAACAAATCTTTATGAACATGAATGTGCCAGTTTGATTGCTGCAGTCGTGTGTGTCTTGATTTTAAAGAATTCTAAGTTCTAATTTCTAATTTTCTAATACGTCGTAATAACGTCGTACTCGTATGTAACAATTATAGGTTTGTACGTAGAGGCGATTTGTGATAGTTTTCTGACTATAGAGATGCGAGTATTACGAGAGCTCTGCAATAACAAACTTTCTGATTGAACAAGCGCATCTCTACAACAATGTGCGCATGCTTCTGATAGTTTCAAACGGTTGGAAACTGCTCTACGAACAAACCTTTTAATTAATAATTATACAATCTGACCTACAAACATGAAACAACAAACCTGGAGGGGAATTCCTGATCCCGATGATCCGATGATATAGTAATTGATTAGTGATTTCATTCATGGTTACATGTTTTCATCGTTATTACTTTTACAAGATTAGTGCCTTCAGTGTCTTCATGTAAATAATCTTTCATATTTATATTATATAAACAAATCACACTGGCACTAAAGAATATTTAAAAATATTAATAAAACCATAAACAATTAAATTAAAGAAACTTGGCTCGAGTCAAAAAGCGACTCGAGTCTAAAGGCGACTCGAGTCAAAAAGCAACTCGAGTCAAAAAATGACTCGATTCAAAAATTGACTCGATTCAAAAATCTACTCGAGACAAAAGTCGAGTCGATTTTTTGAGTTTTACTCGACCTAACTTTTGACTCGAGTTTTATAACAATGAAACCGAGTTTCAACTCGACTCGAGTTTCAACTCGAGTAAATTCGGAAACCTACCGAGTTATTCGAGTGAAAAATCGTCACTCGAGTCCCATCACTAGGAAATAGTGAGAGTTAATTCACATAATTTATGAATTTCAAGACAAACTTGATTAAGTCCATAATCATTAAGAGATTTCCATAAGTTACAAACACTATTTTTATTTATACTTCCGCTGTGTTGTATCTCACTGAAAGTTCAGATCGCAATGCAGAAAAATCTAAATATTGTGAATAATTTTTTTTAAAAGAATCAAATGCATTTTTCAGAATTGCAGTAGTATGGGCATTAAAATTTGTATTCAAAAAATTGTTTGTCGTTAAAATATTTAAATCTGTTATCCGTCTGTGTAAATATATTGTCTGAAAAATTTCTGAAAATAATCTCCGATAACACATTTTTTGGTCTCCTACGATATCACTACGTTTTCTTGGTGGTTGAGTTTCTATCTTCAACTGTTCAAGTTTATTCCAGAGGCGATCAAATCTTTTTTCTCTTAAATAAAACAATTGATTTGAATTTCTGGATCTTTTTTATGCAGAAATTTATATCACTCGATTTATTTGGTAAAACTACAAATACGTTATCGAAAAACGAAAATTTTTAAGAGAAAACGAGAAGTAAAAAGTTAAAGTTAGTGTCTGTTTTTAACACGTCTAAATAACCTCTAGAACACTACTCTTTCGTGATCCCATTTCTCCTGGTGATGTAATGTTTTTCAAAATATCAATAAGTAGCGAGTTCAAACACAGTTTGCACCAATCTACGATTATAATTCCATCGAGTTGGAGTTTGAGATTTCTTTTATGAACTTCGGAATCTAAAGCCCTCGTTCATTTTAATGATTTTGAAAAAAATATGAGATGCCGCTTAAAGTAGAAAAAAAAACACCTTGCATTCCTTGATACTGCTAACACATTGTTGTAACACTAAATGTAATCGATCCGCCATACTACAGTGTATAAAAACTGCATTTGGGTAAGTTTGCCTAACTTACCTATAGTCCGCCTAATTCATCTGCCATTACTGCAGCTGCGTCGTTGCTTTGCGCGACAGATTTTGAAGGTTCATCAACTATAGATTACACAATGTTATAAAGAGTATTTGCTGTTATTTCCGTAGAAACGTCTAAAAATTCTAAAAATCGTTCTTTAATATCACCTTTTTTTGTAACATAACGTACAGCCTTCGATAACTGGCAAATATTTCTAACGTAAGTAGTTTTATCAAGTATATTTGCAATAAACAAAGTTTCCTTTATTTCGCCCTGTATTTTCTTTAATACTTCTCCTACGATCGAAATTTAATCATTTTGTATAAGATTAGAAATGCCTTTAAATGCTGTCGAATTTGCTAAATAGAATTAGCATCATATTTTGCCAGCAAATTAATGAAATCCACATAATTCCCCTATTTGCAGAATTTCCGCTTCATTGTGACTCTGAAAACCAAGCTCATGTTTACCTAGGAATAGAGCATCTATAAATCTTTTAAGGGTTTTGCGATTTTTTTCGTACTTCTTGATTATGTTGTTCACGGCTTATTCAGTTGATTGTCCAAAGCATGCTCTATTCTGGTTTTATCGAAAATATTTTCTTTAATAATGGACTGAATATGTGTTATAGATGACGAATGTCTTTTTTATTAATTTGTGCAAATTATTTAAATCGGAAAATCTCTTTTTGTTCCACAAATTCCTTTTATTTGAAAATAGGAGATATGACCAGCAAAATAAAAACGACTTAGTGTTGCAACCAGTGAGCCATACAGATTGTTTTTGAAAATTTTCTGTTTGAAAATGTTTATCATCAATCATTAATTAATTGTTCACGAAACCGGTCACATTAATAAAAGGAATTTTATGAGAATTTTTCTGTTTCTTTTATAATGAATAATTACTCATATGGGATCAACCTACCTAAGATAATTTGTTTTTAACCTTCAAAATTATTATAAGTTGAAAATCCCCTTGTCACTAAATTGCACGTCAAATTAACATAATATAGTTTCCGTCATTTCAGAACTAAATTGAGGGACCCGGTGTCTCTATTATGCTTAGCATATAAGCTGTCTAGCCTACAGCTTACAACCGCACTATTTTCAAATTTATTTTTAAGGTGTCTCGCGATTATAATTGCACTATATTTTATGCAATAAATAATTTCAATATCCAAAGTCAATATAAACAGTAATAATGCGAAGCAACCACCCAAAAAAACTTTTAAACAAATAAACCGAACATCTGGATTGTACATCTAATACACGCTCGCGTTTACTCAAAAGACATTACACATTTACTATATTTAAATAAGTACTCTGTAAGAAAATAGCTTACACTCCAACAACTCACTTCGGAGCCGATCGAGCGGATCGGCATCGTGAAGTTGGAAACCTAATGCATTGCAACTTTGTAACTTTAACTTTACGCATTTTAAAACATTTGTTTGACACATATCAAGTTCTTAAGTGCTGTCAAAAAAAGAAACTGAGGGCGGTAAGAATATTAATAATATAATTTATTATTTTATGATTCTTCTAAGGCAAGCTGTGCTTCCCTAGCTTCCATGGAGAGCACGCCATTGAACTTAGCTAAGTGTGCTGTATCTCCCATTATTGTGTCATTTTAAATCTGGGACACCCTCTAAAATTAAAACAAATTTTGCGTCTTAGGAAACGAAATAAATATTTTCCTAAAACTCAGCGACATAAAAAAAGCCGCAACTGTAATCTGGCAATCCTGCCTAATCTTTCCATGAACTCTTCAAATACCGAGGGAATATCTGGAAAATAGTTGGTTATTAGCCTCTAATTTTAGACAGCCACCAGCGTAGGGTACGTTTTAAATATTTTTTGTTTTAATTATATTAGTTGCATTACGTATTTCTATTATTTCTTAGCAACTTTTTACTTCAGAGTCTAATAGTAATTTGGTTCACATAAAACAGTTAATCACAAACAATTGTGATTATAGCAACTTTATTTTTAAAAGGAATAAAATTGAAGTATAATAACGACCAAAATTTTGCTAATTTATTTTACATATTTATACAAAAAAAACATCAAAGATATTTTATTAAACAACTACTTAACCGGCTATTTACTAAACGCTGAATATTGGATTATAAAAAAAAGATAATGTGCACATTATGTTCGCTTTATGACTGGCTCAATAATGTTATTTTTAATTAAAACTATTCTGTTCAGTAAATCCAAAATATATAAAACAAAAGTACTCACCAATACAACATGCACTTTAAAATTTTAAAACATTCACATACACGTATTTCTATATCTTTATATGCATCGTCAATATTTTTTGTTGCATCATATTGTATTAACCTATTTAGGCGTCTACTGACGCTCACAAAATTGTTTCTGAGAAAATTGTATTTGCCAATGATTGAAAAAACAAAAAAATCATTAAATGTCAAAACAAACTGTATTCACTAACACTGAAATAATAATAACAATACTTTATTGGCTTGCAGCTAAGAAGAGAATATCTCTCTAAGAAATTTATTTTAAAATGCAAAAGCAAAAATTCGGACGGTTTAGATAACATTTATATAATAAGTATTCAGGACCTAGTTAATGAATTCTAGCAAAAAAAGAAATTCCCCACCTCTATGTACTGCCTTCTGTCAAATTTCTGATTCTTTTAAAATTATCGAGCCATTATATCCACCCACACCAGAATATGATTTCTTTGATTTGAGCTCTGAATTCCCAGTAATCATTCCCAAATACAGTGAGAATCAGGTAGAAACCCACAGCATTTTTCTTCAAAATTTGGATCGGTGGTCACAATGTACACAAATATATACTGATGCGTCAAAATCAATTCATGGAACTAGTTCAGCTTATATAATTACTCAATAATATTTCCACAAAAACTTAAATTAAATAATGAATTTTCAATTTCTTCAGCAGAAGCTTTTGCTATTTACAAAGCAATGGAATATATAGTCTCCGCAAATCTTGTTAAATTCTATATTATCATCTCAGATTCTATGTCCGTTTTGACCTCTCTCAATAACAGTCATCCTCCAAATATTCCATCCAATCCTTTTATTGTAAAAATTAAAACATTGATTAACCAACTTCAATTAAATGGTGGCCATGTTACTTTTATGTAGGTTAAAGCTCACAGCGGTATTCACTTTAATGAAAAGTTGGACTTAATCGCTAAGGAAAATATTACATCTGGAATAGACACCCCAAACCAGTTAAGTTACGATGATTGTGTAAATATCTATAAAAGTGAAGACAAAAGAAAGTGGTCCAACTTGTGGCAAGAATTTGTTTTTACGAACCCCACGAGGTATTGTAAAATAAATCCCGAAATCCCTAACGAATTTTGGCATGATAACTTCAACTTGCCTAGAAAATATATAACTATCATCTGCAGGATAAAATTTGGACACGGCTGTTATCTTACACACCTTTATAAACTGGGACTTGTCACATCGAATTTATGTAACACATGTAATATTAAGGGTGACCATAGACTATAGACCATATTTTCTTTAACTGTAGTGAACACATAAACGAAAGTAATAAACTATACAATAAATTACTAGAAATAAATATTCCAACACCACTCAACTTACTGACCTTGTTGCATCTTAACAAAATCGGAATTCTGAACTGTTTAATTTTATTTATCCAAAGAAGCGGCGTTAGAATTTAGGTGTAGATTTGCTCCTCTGTGTTACTTTTGTTTATTTTCCTAATCTACCCGAGGCCACACCTGTGATGTCTTTTTTTAAAAAACAAAATGGCTTGATAGGCCCCTAGGCGAGAACAGAGTGTCCCTGTATTTTTCCAGTGTAATTTTTCATGTTAGCATTAGTTTACCTTTTAGTTAATATAAGTGCATCTGGCTGTATGGACTAAGTCCTAATGCAAAAAAAAACTTTATTGACCTTTGTTGCCATTTACAAATATGAATAAGGTAAGTCTTCAAAATGGGTCCAAAGTACAGAAAATCACGTTTCAAAAAGAACAAATAACTAATAATAATAGGATTACTACAATTAAATATAAAAATTAAATTATGAAAATGGTACCATTAATTTTAATGATTAGTAACGTGGACAAAATAGACCAGATAGAGTTAGTCTTATCACTTAATTGTAATGAGACTGAGCATATTCAGTAAATTCCTTAATGCTATAGAAAGGATTTTTTATCAGTATATTTTTTTTAGCTAGATTTAAATTCGGTTTTAGGGGAGTTTTCTCATGCTAGTGTGAAGCATATTGTAAGTTAGCCATGTAACATAAAGAGACTTTTTATAAGAACTATGGTAAAATTTATTAATGTATATATTGTCATTGAGTTGAGTAGGGTATGCATATACCTCGATACTTTTTAGAAAAATTGATATGTTATGGAAAAATGTCAGAAGATTCAAGACATATGAAAACCAATTTCAGTAGATTAAATTTTTTTAATGTACACGCATATGGTGCCAAACTAAATATTAATTTTACAATCCGTTTCTGCTGGATAAATACTCGTTAAATCCCGGTTGCCTGGTATCATGATAATATGACATTATTATTATGACAATTTTATGACAAAGAGCAGTAGACTATTCAATTTTAACTTACACTAAGGGCCGGTCTTTTCATCTCCGGATAAGTTACTGGTAACTAACTAGAAGGTCAGAATGTGAATATAGTCATAAATAAAACGTTGAAGTGAAACTACTTGTAATCATCTTCTTAGTTATCAGTAACTTACCCAGAGGTGAAAGGACTGGCCCTTAATAACATATCCAATACTCATGCCACATACTGATAAAATATTGCTCAGCTGTTCTCCTCACTGCAAAACAAGAACTATCGATCGGTTCCAAGTTTAGCCCTCCAACTGTCTAGTAAAATCGACTTGTTCAATTTTCTACGTACCAAGATATAATCGAGAACAAGAACTTCGAAGCAAACTGCCATTGAGTAAAGTATATTTCAAACGAGCCAAGAATCGTGCAAATGAAATCGAGTTAGCTAGCTCAGTGATTCACTTGTTTCGAGTTAACACACTTGCGAGTTACTTACCTCTAATGGTCTGCTACGAAAGTGTAGCAATGTGTGGATACTTAATTTAATTTTTAATTAAATAAAGTGAAAGGATCATATCTTCATTAGTAAATAACATATTATTTTGAAAATTGAATATTATTTACTTGCTTCCAATATGGTTTCAGACAAACTTGTTAACGATTGTTGACAGATCCTGTGTGGTTACATAGGAAATTCGGTACCCACAAACACAACATATTTACATAGCCATACGATAGTAACTTGCTTAAGAGACATTGGTGAAATGTGTATTCACTGCGGTTATGGTTAGCCCAGATTTTCTGTAATTCAATTCAATCATCTAATCAACGATATTTTATTTTAGGTGACACTCAAGGTAATGAAATGAATCATATCTGCAATAAATTAATCATATGAAAATGAAATTTCCACACGCATCAATCTTACTTAATACATCTAGTTCTATAGAAATGGCATATACATAATTTCCCAATTTACAAAATGATTTTCTGTAATATTCTGCAACGTGCGTGTAGCGGACCATAATGGCCTTTTGTACTTAATTTTCTAGTAGTAATTTTTATTTTTGTGAGCTCACCCTCATCCTGTTCTAGCAAAGCAAATTTGCCATATGTACTCGAATATGAAGTTGAAATCGATAACATGAACCACATTTCCCCTATAACGACTAAAGTAATTTAAGTCATAAATGCATATGAAAATATCAACGGTCCAATGTTCTAAATGAAAATATTTGTATGGAAATATTTCATAATAGTCTTAAAATTCTTAATGAAAAATGAAGCACTAAATGGGTACATTTCTCAAGGAAAATAATATTAATCTTTTAAGTCTTTAAAACTCAACAAAGGAAGTTGTTTTTTTCTTAAAGTATATTTAATTTTCTTTTATGTTTTCTGTAAATGGAAAGATAATTAAAAAGAAGAATGAAATTTATTTCTTTTTTACACTTAAATGTGATGCTGCTTTTTTATATTTGTTTGTTTTTGCTTCAAATATTAATTGAATAAGTTTCCATCACAGAATAGAAATATTTTAAAGTATATAGTCTTGTCGATTGTCAGCTGAATGACCCCCCAAAAATTAAAAAAAATAATGTCCCTCACTATCTCGACTCAAGAAAAATTCTTCGATAAATAATACGAAATTTGCACTTTTTATGCATTTTGTATAGATATCTCGAAATAGAAGCGAGATAGGTACGTTAATATCGCCCAATTTTACATATCTTTAAATTTTCTGAAAATTTTCGCAAAATCGCTGTTCGATGCAATCGCATTTAAAGTAAGGCTGGGAATCGAATACGAATAATTCGAGTATTCGAATATTCCAGTATTCGAATGCGAGTTATTCTAATGGGAAATTATTCGAATATTCGAAATATTCGAATACTCGAATTTATTCGAATACTCGAATACTTGAATATATTCGAGTAGTCGATTATTCGATTATATTTGAGTAAATTTGAACATTAAAATATATTATTAAATTATGTACGAATAGGTATGCAGTATGCATCCAACCAAAGTAGGTAGATAGTAGCTATAGGTAGGTACCTATTCTAAAATCCAAATATATAAATAGACCACATTAGTGGCACGTTTTACTCCCAGTCAAACTATTTCATCTCTTTCTGGCCTCGACCTTATTCTTACTGTAATAAGGCAGGGGTTAAAATTAAATCTTAAATTTTAGAAAATCTGTAAATATTTAACTATTGACTTTTCATGTATTTGTTATACCTTCACATCTGCGTCTTTTTTAAAAAACATTCTAATTTTAGAGCACTTTTATTTTTTTCGAAAAGGAAAAATAGTTATGACACAGAAGTATAATAAACTAGCTCTGTTTTCGTTTTATTTAAGCTTCAATAGTTAAATGTGAACAATAGCGCCTCAATCCTAAAATAAAATACTAACTAAATAATTCTGATCCTTAAAGCACATGTACAAGAGACATACCCTATTGTCGGTATGGAAAGCAAATCAAATTGCCTGCTTAGTGGATTACGTCACGACTACTATTGTGGTCTATCCAACCAAATACTCAAATAGAGTATTCACTATTCACTTGTATTCAGCGCTATACCTATTAATAATGAATATTCGAGGATCCGGATTATTCGGATACATATTCGAATAATTCGGATTATTCGAGTATCCGAATATTCGAATTATTCGAATAGGTATTCGAATAATTCGAATTATTCGAATACTAAAATCTGTAAAATTCCTAGCCTTAATTTAAAGTCATTGCTTTGTTTTGGCGTATGCGCCAGGCACACGTAACTACATGCGTCCATATCCCACACATTCCTAGTAAAAACTTTTGTAGCAAACAAACAATAGTCAATGTATTACCACTACCAGTTTAAGAAGGATGGTGCAGTTATTACGATTTTTATAATTTTCGGAAACATACAGGGTAATCATTTGAAGTGCCTCCCTCGATTTCATTGCTTGATTTTTTACCTAGGAAAGAAATACAAATTTATGCTTATCCATCTTTTTTGAGGAATCTGAATTCGAAAATAAAAAAATAATTTGAACGAGAGATAAAAAGTTCTGGCCAAAAAACTGAGAACTACATAAATTGACACTCTGTCTGTATATTACTGCGGAAATAGACATGTGACTCCTATGCATATTTTTCCCTTCCGGTTTAGCAGGAAAAATACTTTAACTTTTTTTATTTTAAATGATACACGCTGTATATTCAGCCCAGTTTTAAAATAACCCTTCTGAATTCCTTATTATACAGGGTGTGTAATGTTTGAGTACCTTATTTCTAGGGGTGATATAACTAGAAAAAATAAGTTGAGTTTTGTATATAAGCATTTACCCTAAATCAGTGCATAAGGGAGCTACAACCCCTTAAAAGGGGTAAGTACAACATAGTTATTTGCCAATAAATTCGAAACGTCTTAAGTTGCAAAAAGTTAAATTTGTACCATTCATTAATTTCATAATGTTACATATTTTGTCAAATTTTTATCCAAATATCATGATTTGTTGGGGTAGTTACAGAGGAGGTGAGGGTGTATTTTAGCTATAATTTTTTTTGTCTTATGTTTTTTATCATTTGAAACGGAAAAGGCACCAATATTAAAAACTGCATAAAAAAGGTGCTCTTACTATATTGTTAGGAGCCATCGCTTTGGAGTTATTTATATTTTAATATTGCAATACAGGGTAGGTGTACAATAATGAATAGGTAACTATGTACCTAGAAATAATTCGACAATGCTTTCAACTATTGTTTTGTAGAGCAATTTAAAATATCGCTTTAGGCAATGAAGGATATAATTTAAGGCCAAAAAAATATTTTTTTATTTACAATATTTTTTTGATATTATTTCAAGTTTGTGTCTTAAATTCAGAAGATGATCAAGAATAAATTAGTTATTTATAAACATCTGCCAAGGCAGTTGGCAGTTGTTATTTAATAAATTCAAAACGTTGTAAATTTGAGAACCAAAATTTTATTAATTATTTAATCTGGCTTACATATTTTGACAAATTATTATTGTTAGTATCTTTCAATTTGTGGACTACAAATGTGTAAATAAAAAAATATATTTTTTTGCAAGTAGATTAATAGTATCCGTATGTAAATATTAGTCCATAAATAGGCGGTATGATCGAAAAATAAATAAAAGCGGTTATTTTCACTTGCCGGCGTTTCGATTAATTCTTTAATCTTCTTCAGGACAAATAAAAATTTCAACTTACAATTCTGTATGGTTACAAAATTACTAGATATAATGGATATAGGATTTTACATAATTTAACAAAATATATACACACATTTATTATGAATTAATTCTTGATTAAAATGTAAAATAATTAAAAAAGTAAATAACTTGCAAGAAAATGTAAAATTTTTTTTAAATTTAAAAAATTACTTGAATCAAGGATTTATGGTTTGGACAAAATACACAAATAAAACAAACTAAGACCAGCGGTCCCTTCTATACAGACACGATCTTATAAAATTGCTAAGTTTATGTCAAACACTCTGAGTAATAGCAAAGAAAGGTTAGTGCCATATACCAAAAAAACAATTATGTAGCTACGGAGACGTGTTTCGGAGTTATTGCCCCTCATCGGCGTAGCGTAGCTAAAAAATTGGATCTAGAATGTAATACACACAGCGCATTAAACTTTCTTTGTTATATTTTGAACCCCAATAAATCTATTTTTTTTTGTTTGTATGTGCCAGGTGGAAACGGGCAGTCCACATAGAGCTCTGTATGTCGACTGTGCTCACCGAGGCCCCATTTGTGGCACATGGAAACATGAAGGCACCAATTGAGTACTGTGTACTGTACTTTCCAGCCTTATTTTAGTTCTTGTTCCTGATCTATCACATTCTAGATCCAATTCCTTAGCTACGCTACGCTGATGAGGGGCAATAACTTCGAAACATGTATCCGTAGCTGCATAATTGTTTTTTGGGGATATGGCACTAAACCGTCTTTGTTGTATTTTGAACCCCAATAAATCTATATTTTTTTATTCTGAGTAATTTCTCTCATATTTTTCAGTTTAGTGTTACTAATTCATTTGAACTCATAGAGACCATTAAGGATTTAATATTACCTCCTGGGCACATCTTAATTAGTCTAGATGTGGTTAATTTATTTACTAATATACCAAAAAATTTAGTCATAAAAATTGTTGAAGACGAATGGGAATTTTTGAAAGATTTTACTGAGATACCTTTAGATCTATTCTTGAAGATGATAATATTCGGTTTTGATACAAGTTTTTTTTTTGTATATTTCAAGGTAAATTCTACAAACAAAAATAAAGTATAGCTGTGGGTAATCCGGCTAGCTCTATTTTAGGCAACATTGTAATTGAAGCATTATTACATACTATTTTGATGAACCTACACTTCAGTATATCTTTATGCAAAATTTATGAAGACCACATTATTGTGGCGATTCCTCAAACAGAAATTGATAATATTTTAGGTTGTTTTAATAGTTACCACAATAGCATCAAATTTACTGTTGAAATTGAACACAATAATACGATTTCTTTCTTAGATCTTGCTCTCATAAGAACTGATAATCACATTGAACACATTATGAGTGATTGATCTGAAAAAGAAATTAAGAATTCCTAACTATTTTTCTGCACATCCATTAAAACAGAAATTAACAATCAATCGTTTAATCTATTAAAATAGAATTTTAAAATTAAATAATAATGAATTTCATGAACGAAACTTGGTTTTCTTTAAAAACAAATTAATAAGTAATGACTACCCTAAAATAATTATGTAATATTATTATTAACACCAACAATGACTCTTCTGCATCCCTTCGTGATGATAATAGGAACTCAAAATCTATATTAAAGTTCCTTATGTAAAAGGCTTGTCTGAAAATCTAAAATGCATATTATGTAACGAAAATATTAATTTAGTTTTCTATCGTTCTAAAAAATGTGGGTAATATGTTATCTTTAATGAAAAAATAAACTTCCTATCGAATTCCAGTCTGATGTGTATAAAATCCCTTGTCTCGATGAAATTTACATTGGTCAAACCAAAAAAACCTAAAAGCTAGAACTAATGAACATATTAATTCATGTAAAGAAAAATATAGGAATAAGAAAGACACTAGCTCACCATTATTTTTCATGTGACATAATTTTAATTTTGACAATGTCAGCATTTTAGATCATGAAAATAATTACCACAAGTGAAAATGTAAATTTTTTTTGTAAGATTTGTTTTTTAATTGTTTTACATTTTAATCAAGAGTTAATTCATAACAAATATGTGTTATATTTTGTTAATTTAAGTAAAATCCTATATCCATTATACCTAGTAATTTTGTAATCATACAGTACTGTAAGTTGAAATTTTTATTTTAGTCCTGAAGAAGATTAAAAAATTAATCGAAACGTTGACAAGTGAAAATAACCGTCTTTTATTTATTCTCCGATCATACCGACTAATATTTTTGTTGTCCTTAAATTACATGCTACATTGCGTAAAGCGATATTTTTAATTGCTCTGAAAAAGAATAGTTGAAAATATTGTGGAATTATTTCTGTAGAGGTACATAGTTACCTATTCATTATTGTATACCTACCCTGTATTGCAATATTAAAACATAAATAACTCCAAAGCGATGGCTCCAAAAAAGTAAGCCTTGCAGTTTTTAACATTGGTGCCCCGTAAATGTTAAAAAAAAAAAAAAAATATAGTTAAATTAACACAATGGAAAAAGAATAGAATTAACTTGCATTAAAATACAAATATTAATATCGAAATTTAGTAGGAGCACATATTTATGTAGTTTTTAACAGGGGTGCTTTTTTAAATGTTTAAAAAAAATTATACCGAAAATTCACCCTCGTTCTCTCTGTAATTACTCCAACAAATCGTTATATTTGGATAAAAATTTGGAACATGTAACATTATAAAATTAATAAATGTTTCAAATTTAATTTTTGCAACTTACGACGTTTCGAATTTATTGACAAATAACTATTTTATACTTACCCCCTTTAAGGAATTGTAGCTCCATTAGGAACTGATTTGACAAATGTTTACCATATACAAAACACAACTTATTTTTTTAAATTCTATCACCTGCTTCAAGGAAGGTACCTTATTATGAGACACCCTGTATAATATATTAGCACTATGTTTCATATTTAATAACAAGGGTTTAAATTAAAATTAACACGAATGTAACTTCTTAAACAATGAAAGCAAATGGAAATATTTAAATAAATTACTTATTTCAAAAATTTAACATAACAAACTTATTTAATTTTTTTAAATAAGTAATTTATTTAAATATTTTCATTTGTTTTCTTTGTTTTCTATATTCTGTATAGAGTAAATGTTCGAAAACGTTACCCTTTTGCTGCAAATAGAGGCGAAGGCACTTGATCAAATTCTCTTTGCATCTGCTTAAAATAATGGGTTTGTTAATTAAATAAATTTCTTTAATCCTTAATTTTTAATTTAATATTGTCACTACTTTGTGGTCTATTTTCATAGACTATTTTCATTTGGT
This sequence comes from Rhamnusium bicolor, assembly GCA_029963845.1. Taxonomy (NCBI): domain Eukaryota; kingdom Metazoa; phylum Arthropoda; class Insecta; order Coleoptera; family Cerambycidae; genus Rhamnusium; species Rhamnusium bicolor. The sequence continues at coordinate 105,054 of JANEYF010004962.1, forward strand.
TTTTAAATAGCTCTATTAAAGGTAATCTAACGGGGTTAGGGTTGGCTCCTCGGCGGTTATCGAATTGGTCCAACCCACACTGGATAACGCCCGTATAAAAAAATGTTTGCTCTGAGTTATAAATGAAATGTATAGAATTAATTTAAATTTTAACTAAATATTATCATTCACAGTAAACCCAAGATCAGAAGCAATTAAATCTTTTTCCTTACTTGCTGATGAAATAGGATCTTTTTTCCTTTATCCTATATTAGCATACATCAGTTTCATAATTTTCAATAATAGTTAGATACCAATAGTTAGATACCAAAAAATAAAATAGATTACACAATTAATTGTTTTAATAATTATCATCCACGCTTGCAATTCACCACCGAAATAGAAAAAGAAAATAGTATAAATTTCCTTGATATAACTGTCAAATATAACGAATCCGGCATCATCGATACAAACTGGTACACGAAAGAAATTTAGTCTCAAATAATAATATCTAATAGCTACAAAAAAAGTATCGTCAACAGCCTAACAGACCGCGCCATTCAACTTTCACACCCAAAGTACAGACCCAATAATATAATAAAAATAAAAAAGTTCTTGAAACAAACTCTTACCCTAAAAATTTTTATGAACCTATAATAAAAAAAGAAATACATACAATATATAATAAAACAAAGAATCCATCAAACCAAAGTAATGAAAAATATATCTCTATCTCGCTATATACCAAAGGCATCAGAAAACATCTCAAACCTACTTAAAAAACATAATATCAATAGCACATGAACCTCATAACACGACAAAACTATTCTTCACAAAACTTAACCCTAAATTACAACCAAACAACGAAACTAATACCGTTTACAAAATAGACTGCAATAACTGTAACAGCATATATATAGGCTAATCTAGACAATACCTACACAAAAGAATATACACACATAAATATAATATAGAAACAGTTTTGATTTTATCAACATAAACATACTAGAAAGAGAACCAAACTACCACCGAAGAACAATACATGAAATGCTAAAAATTAAAAGACATTATAACGCAATTAACAACCTTACAGATATTGAGAATTTAAGCGAAACATATTTCAGCTTATTAAGTTAAATATAAAGGGGATAATATGTAATACACTTATAAAAATAAAAACTAACAAGTTTTTACATCTTTCCATCGAGTCCACACATAAAATAAATTGTTTAACCCTAATAATTCACACCATCAATGTAAGAAAATATCATATCTATCTATCACGTAAATCACACCTCTTCACAGCTAACATAAACAAACCGCACTACAAGCCAGAAAAGTTTTGTCACAATAGTTATAAAATGTAAAATTGTGTCCAAAAAAAAAATACCAAAATAATTCGTATTGTAAGTGCATAACATAACATAGCATAACCTTATAATTTTTGTGTAATTAAATGTAGTTTTCTGACGATGGTTGTAATAAACCGAAACGTAAGAAAATAAATATTGTTCTTATTTATTTAAATGACCGAAAGCCCAGAATATTTCTACATCATTCCTGTTATTGAAATTAACGGTCAAGAAAAGCATATAAGTATAATTTTCAATAGGACAATTTAAATTTTGGTCTATCAGTTTTACAATTTTAAGTATGTTTTCATATTAATGAATTTTAATACATTAGGCGGAATTCGAGCACACTATATGATACATATTTAATTAAATAGTCTGTGAAATACTTTTTTTTGACTACATATTTACATTAATAATTAAAAATTTGTTTGTATTAAGTTTCGATGCTTATTTAAAAAAATATTTTCTTAGTATTGGAACGGAATAAATGTTAAAATCGTATCAACTCTTTAAATTCATCAAAATCACTGCCTTTGAAGTGGAAAACGTAATAATGTAAATATAGAATTTTTATTTTTAAGTTTAGAAATCGATGATCAACAAATAAATCACTGGTAACAAATGTTTCAATCATACTAAAATAACTCTTCAAATCTTTGGTTTTGTTTTCTTTCAATTTCATTGATTATCATTTTCAGTGCTGTATAAATATTGGTCGTTAATTATGCTGAATTTACTTGTATATTTAAAAATATGCATAACATTTACATATACGCATTTTCGTTGAAATTAGTCTACTACATCGAACAACATCACATAAATTCTCCATGTTAAGAGAAATATTAACATAATAAAACATACAAAATTTGGCACATAACCCGTTCGCTAGTAATTACATTTCTTAAAATTTCCTTGTATATTTTTCTTAATAAGTATATTAAGTAGTTCCTTACTTGTAATGTAGATATGTACTTATACTGTGTTAAAAGAAATTGATTCAGATCCCAATTCCAATTCCAGTTTAACAGACTTTATTTCTTATTGCGTACATGGCTATTTAGGTCTAAATTATTTTATTTAGTACATAAATAAATAAACAAACAAACATGGAATTAAGAGCATACAGTATTTTATTAATACAAAATATTTTCGCCGAAGAGACAAATTCCGCCAGGCGTCGGACAGGCGTCCCGGTGGCCGGTGTTGTGGCTCTCTGCTGTGTTTTTAGAACCTTACTGTTGATGAGTAGACGGCGCTTTCCTGTGAACACAATTCAGTGCATTTAAGTATATAATATTAGCAATTTACAATAATTACAATATACATAGACTTTACATACAATGGTTATCGTAACTATGCAGGAACACCACGAAAAACCTTCTTGAAAAAAAAATTAAAATTATGGTTTAAGTATATGGAAGGGTGTAGGGGGAAGGTAGGTGGAGTGGAAGTGTGTAAAAGTTAACGTAGGATATGGATAATGGATAGGGCTGTGTGTCTATCATTATACGTGGTGTGTTAGTGTTAGTTATTGTCGTAGTATAATGGAATATTTTCATGTAACAATCTGTGCGTGTGTATGTAATTGTGATGTGCACATATGTCTGTTATGTGTCTTGTTGGGTCCGATGCGTGAATATTTGACTTTAGAAATTTTTAAGCCGTATCAATAATATATTCACGCATCGGTTGTGTGTTAGCGTGTTCGTGTAGGTCGTCGATTCTTGTGTATCTGCTAGCATTAGTTATGTGTCAGTAATTTGTTCTTTGTCACCTAGAGGCGGTGATATTGAGTGTCTTATATAAGAGCAGTTTGTTGTCGGTGGTCAGTTGGGAACGTCAGTTAAGGAGGGGATATAGTTTATGTAAGTTCATGTATGTCTTGTTGATTGTTTTATTGATGTGTGTTTAAAAAAAAGTCGCTGGTCTAATGTCGGTCCGAGGTATTTGACCGTTTTGTTTTCCGTATGTTGGTAAATTTTTTTGTAAATATAATAGTCTCTGTTTTTGTTTCGTTTATTGTTATCTTCCATTTGTCGTAGTATTTCGTAAGTATGTCGAGGTGGTATCGTAATTTTGTCGCCACAGTCTGGGCGTAAAAGGATTATGCGTAGATAGTCGTACCATCAGCGTACATACTCGTCTGCGTTAGGGCGTGGATGGAGAGGACTGCTAAGTATAGGTTGAATAACGTCGGTGAGAGTACCATACCCTGCGGTACGCCCGCCCTTTTGTCATAGATATCGGAAATTGTATTGTTAATATTTACTCCAAATTGTCTGTTAGACAAATATGATTTAATGAAAATTACATAATAATCTGGAAAATTGTGTAAGTTTATGGAGGAGACCCCCCCATGCCAAACAGTGTCAAATGCTTTCTCTATGTCAAATAGCAAAAAACATTTGACATTATTTGGCATGGCTTTCAGTATTGTCATATGTACAGGGTGATCATTTTATGTACCTCACTTATTTGCATTACTTGATTTTCCACTTAGGAAAAAATTTAAAAACTGTACTTATTAATTTTTTTGCTGCAGAATCGGAATTCGAAAAAAAGTAATTGAATGTCAAATAAAAACTTATGGCCTAAAAACTAAAAAATATGAAAATTTACACTGCATGTTAATGCGAAAATGGACATGTCACACCCATTAATTAAAAATGCGCATATATGTTCCTTCCAGTTTGATGGGAAATTACTTCAACTTTTTTTTTTTAAGTTATATACCTTGTATATTAAGTCCAGTTTAAAGAAAGTTACTTTCTGAATTCAGTAATATGTAATATTATGTTATCATTATCTTTCATGTTTAATAAAATATTAAGGTTTAAATTAAAAATGACACAAATATATCTTTTACAACAGTCATTTATATAAACAAATAAAAACATTAAAATAATTTATTTTTATTCAATTGTAATGAAAAGTGATGTTTTTTGATGCAAAAGGTTACCTTTTTTATAAGATATATTATTTTTTATTGTGGTTGCTAGACGAATACTTTTCGGACTGTTCTATTTATTTACATAACAAGACCGGAAAGCGATTCTTTACTGGGCGGGGTAGCAGCCCAGTAAAGACACTTTCTGGGTGTGTTGCGTACAACATTTTTTCTTCAACCATTTTTGCTACTCTCAAAACACTTTTTAGCTTGAAATCTTTTCTGAACAAAATTCATAAAATTCAATTGGCAGATGTCAGAAGGTGTTGTCCAGAGTGCTTAATTAATATACCTACCTAATTGCTGTCAATTAAAAGTGACATAAGCGATCGGAAAAGATTTTTTCCTATCTCTTATATCACTTTACCGGGCTAGGCCAGTAAAGACGTATTTACCAAAAACAGTTAATTTTCTAAATGGTTGCAAAAAACAGTTATGAACAAAATAGTGGATACCATAAATAAATGAAACAAACTGTCATGACAATAAATAAAAATGTATTATTTTCTTCTTACAATCGAATAATAAATTCACACCGTGGTTGCCGTAATCATACGAAAAACTACATTTTTCCTCGTTGTGCCATAAATAACTATTTTATATCAAAGATCATCTCATACAGTAATTAAAATATGACAAAACTAATGATTCGCATAAGGTTTTGTTTAGATCTTGCTCCGAAATATGTTTATTAGCACACAAAGTATTAAAGCATTGCAAGCTTTACCCAGTAAGAAACTTACGTGTTCGGTTTATGTAAGATGATTGTCAAAGATTATTTCAAAGATTGTTTACTATATAGTACAGACAACGGTGTATTATTAATAAAGACCTTAAAGTTTGTTGGTATGATCTTGACCTGCCAAAATTATTAGTTTACACTTGCTTGTCCGTAGTCCCCAAAACAGTACTGAAGATGTTTGAACAAATTTTCATGGCTTGTAAATTTTTTTTCTGGATATACATGTCGCTTTATGCGACTTTCAATAACTAAGGAGGTGATTTTCAAAACGTTGTTTTTGACATTAATTCACCAAATGACATAGATATGATGACACCTACAGTAAAACATACTTTATCAATTGGTGTAATCGTCGAGGTACAAAATGTAGTATTTTGTTTTGAAATTACCGTTACAAAAATAGGTTCTAAAATAAAAACCAGTTTTTCTGACAGGCGTAGTGTTTCAAAATACAGTTTTTACAGACTTTATGTAAATGCCAATACTGCAAGTCGACTCATCTTTTGTTGATACACATGCTAGGTTTTTACATTGTCAGCAGACATATTTTCACTCTTAGTATATTGTAATTATCTCAAAATATTTCAAAAACTGCGTTTTAAAATAACCTGCTTAATTATTACTTACAAAACAAGGTTTATTTAAATGTAAATTTAAATTTGAATGTAGTAATGATGTATTTATTTTCTTTTTACATTGGTGCAGTGTCAATTAGAATATGATACACAAACATCAATATAAAATTTGCAGAAATTTGGGTCATGTTGAACATCCGATGTGACTGATCAACTAAAACAAGAGAGGAACAAGAATCAAGTCATTAAAAACTCCAGAATGAATCTCCTTCAAGGAAGTTTGTAATAAAAATAATAGCAAAATAAAAGAAAAAGGCCAAAACTGTATTGACGAGAATATAACGTAGTATTTATTAATGGCAAATTTTAGCAGAAAATTTATTTAAGTTATATTATTTAATCAGTTAAAACGTAAGCGTTGATTTATCTTGTGATGAGGATGAATAGTAGCTGAGTTAGATAACAATTATGTGATGAAGGGTGGATTACTTGAAATAAATAGATGGGTCTGGTGAATAAGGTACATTAAACTTAATGATAGTCATTAACTTGTACGTTTCAACACTAGTAGACCCAGAAAAATTTGTCTGTCTGAAAATTATTCAATTGGTTAATACATATTGTCACGTGTTTGCTATCCACACAAACACCTATACTCGTAGATTCGTTGATTGAAAGTCCAGGTAACACTTACTCACTACTTTATTTACTAATTAACAATTAACAACAATAGATTAATTACTGTCTTAACTATAATCACACTTGAACACTTATAAGTCTCTTTCTTATTTCTTCTTTACTCGTTCACGTTCAACTTAAGATTGAGAGTCGGCCCACCGTGTGTCTTATTTATACATCCATTCACACGATCTACGAGTAGAGCAGTCCAGAATATTCCCGGCCGTTAGCGTACAATTCCAGTCTCATCTGACCAGTCTCCACAGTCCAGTGGCGGAACAATATCACATGACGAGTAGGAAATTTTGTAATTACTTTTTAAACTCAAGACTCATACAACTAACATAGTTTTTCAGATGTGTAGGAAACATTACATATCGGAAAATTCCTAACGGGCGTGATTGGATAAAAATTATTTTTTTAGGGGTTTGTAACAACTTATTTTCATTAGGCTGAAGGGCAATGAATCAAGAAGAAAAACTGCTGTTATTTTTTTAATATAATGAACAATCACATTAAAGATATTTTCATAGAGTTGTCACTGAAATTATTTGGCAGTACCTGCTCTCAAAATAGAAAATGCTCTGTATGTGCATATGTATGTCAATTACGCGGCACCTATTATTGTTGATCTTTAAAATAATAGAGTTAAAGGAGTTTTGTTTAAACTTTTTTATTTCGATGTCTAGATAGTGCGTACCATAAGAGACAAAGTGAATGAATGTTTTCATGATTTTCGTGTTTATATGTTATGTAAAATTATTCACATGATAACTAAAGATTGCGAGTAAGTCGTACATTCCAGGTCTGTACATATCGGTTTTGCAGAAGTACAATTTTAACCTTTTCACTGCGGCACTCGATTTCGCTATACAGGTCGTCAGAATAGCTGCGGTAACCGCTTGCAGCAATATCCGCTTTCCGCAGTTAACTCCCAAAACATTGGTTGTTATTTTTCGTTTTTTTTTTTAAATTGGTCCAAGATTAAGAGTATATTAACCAGAATAAATAAGAACAGTTTATATTAAGTGAAAACTGTATTTTAAATATAAAAATCGCTGCCAGTTACTTGGGGATTAGAACTTACTCACCGTAGTAAAACTCGACGTGTGGTGGAGTTTATAATAAAAGAAATTTTTTACGTTTCAAAAAGTCACATTTTTTTGACGTTTCAAAAAAGTCACATTTTGACGTTTCAAAAAAGTCACATTTTTTGACATTTCATAAAAGTCACATTGGTGGAATGTCACCAATATTTTTTTAGGCATTGGGACCGATTTTGCTCATCAAAGAACTCAATCTCTTCCTTGATCTCTAGAATGTATGTACCAAATTTGAAAGCTTTATCTCAAAAACTGTAGCTGCCATCTCGAACCAGACAGACATACAGACAGAAACTTTTTCTATCTGAAATTTTGTGTATCGTCATAATTCGTCAAAGATTCGTCCAAAAATTTTTCAAAATTTTGTTCACAAATATATACTTCCTCACTTTGAGAGGTGAGGAAGTAAAATAAAAAATGTTTACTACTAAAAATAAACATGTTTGGTTTAGTGAAACATTTATATCAACAGGTTGATAATTAACATTTTGAATATTTTGAATATTTTCGTCGTCAGAACTGGCACCATCGTCAGTTTCATCATTATCATAATTAATTAATGTCCTCAAAATCTTCTTTACCACTATTCATTAAGATATTATATAATTCGTTCTCAAATAAGTATTTCTCTTTCTGAGGGTTAAACTTAACCATTTTTAGTAAAAAACTAGCAAAACCATATCCACTATGCTTTATTTTGTAAACCGTGTGACGTATTCATCCACCTAAAGAAAATGAAACCTTGGTTGACTGGAACCTTATAAACAAATTATTTCTTCAATAAAAACAGAAAAAACTTTCTTTCCATTTTTATTTTTAGAGGACTTTCAGCCAGGTGCATGAACAATTTATCCTACGTTTCGTCCAAGTTTTCGAACTTTTTCAAGGTTAAAAGCTAAAAATAATGGTTTTACATAAGTCGTAAATTAGATTAGTGACAGAATACTATCCAAAAAAAGTGTTTTCTTACCTAATATAAATTTCCTATTTTAATTTCATTGTATGGGCTGGTTTTATTTTGTTTTTCATCGTTTTTTATTGAGTAGGTATGTAATGTACGTGTAGTTCGAAGAGTTAGGAAGAGAATGATCAGTATTTCGTATCGCCGTTGATGTGCCTAACTCTTCGAACTTTGATACAGTAATAGAAAACATAGAGAATCATGAGCTATTTAATGCATTTAAAGTCATTAATTTGCATGATTTAAGAACAGATGTGTATACTTTAAAAGATATTGTTGGAACAGTAGATCTATAAAAATAATTAAGGACTCGTTTATGGTTACCGGAAATCGTTTTCTGGATATTGTAAATTCATCATTACAGAGTGGAATTTTACCCAGTGACTGGAAAACATCATGTGTTATAACTGTGCCCAAAGTATGTAATACTCATCTCTGTGAAGAATTTAAGCTAATAAATACTATATCAGTATATGAAAAGCTCTTGGAAATTGTAGTAAAAATCCAACTTTCAAAACATCTCAAATCAGTCAGGATTTCGTAAACATTCTTGTAAAACGGTAATATTAATATAAGTGATAAATGGGTTAAGGCAATTGATGACAATAATATTATATTGGCAGTTATCTTGGATTTCCGAAGAGCTTTGGAACCGTTAATAGAGAATTATTGGTAAAAAAACTTGAGAAACTTGGTATTCGTAATACAGCACTAGAGTGGATTAAATTTTATTAATCTAGTCGTTATCAAAAAGTAAAATATACAAATTTTGCATCCAATCAACTTGAATGTTTAAACGATGTACCACATGGTACAGTCTTAGGACCTATTTTGTTTCTATTATATGTAAATGATATTGTAATATATGTAAAAAAAGTGTAGTATAAGTATGTTTGCTGTGTATTAAATCAAAATTGGAACTTTAAAAGTCATACAAATTTCATTATGAATAAAATGTCAAAGAAATGTCACTTTCTATATAGAGTAGGATCATCTCTTAGTATGTATACAAAATTAATTTTATACAAAGCATTGATTGCACCTCATTTAGAATTTTGTTATACAGTTTTATTCAATATAGGTCAAAATCAAATACAACAGATACAAAAAATATAAAACCGAGCAATGAGAATTATACTAGGATGTAATAAATATAAACCTATAAAATTAATGTTAGAATTTTTAAACTTTATGAATGTACATCAAAGAGTCATATTTAAAATTTTAATTATTATCCATGAAATGAAAAACAAAATGTTACCAGCATATCAATATGATTATCCAACAATTATCCAACTAGGAATGCTACAGATTTTTTTCATTGAAATAATTAATAGGAGCAAAACTAACTCTCTTTTCTCTAAAGATTTAAAAATATTTAGTGATATGCCAACACATCTAAAAATTTGTAATATCTGCACAACGTTCAAAGACTTCTTTGTGAATTAGTAAAAAATTGTTTTTAAGACATGTAAATGCTCCATTTTTTTGTTTAAAAATAATTAATTACATTAAGTTATGTGTCAATTGTATATAAATAGCTTGAGCTAAATAAGGATATATTATTATCCGCTTCCCGCCATTTTATTTTCTAGAGACAGCTGGACGTGTGGAAATAAATTTGAGAGTTTTACATAACAATCCCGGGTTTCGTATACTGTTTGGTATTGTGGATCTCCTTGTAGGTAAAATGGTAGACTTTTCACAACCCAGTATAAACGTGCCTTCCTTGAAAAACTTCATATATTTTAAATATGTTCCACTTGCCTCTGTAGATTGTTTTCCACGTATAAATGAATTTCGAGCGACAGGCTGCAAAAGTTAACTCCTCAACATCTAGAACAGATGCTGCTAATTTACTTGAATTCTAGAAATTACTAGTGTGTAGTATTGTTTGTTCAGTGAAATATTTGTTGCTGCTGTTTTGGATATTACAAAAATGACAGTTAAAAGTAATATACCATTTATTATATCTTTATATATGTATGTCAGCGCGGATAAGCTCCTGGTTTTTACGTCATATAAGATTTACTCGCAATCTTTAATGACAACAGAGAATATCAATCGCAGGTGGTGGTTACCAATTGCCCTTCCTTCTAAACTAAAAAAAAAGTACGAATAAAATATATTCTATACTTTATTATTATATTTCTCGGTCTTTTTTAGATATTTTATCGTATCATTGAAAATTAAGGTTCCTTTAAGTTAAATCTTTATTGATAATTATTAATATCATAACATTACAACAACTTCACAATAACTTAGTAGCACATAATACGTTAGTTACAATATATAATACGTTAGTTACCATATCATAATACCCTAGATACGAATTTTATTTTATAGCTATTATTTATGAACATTGACGTGAATTTTTAGCTAAGGAGTTTCGAATCCACAATCTCTTAATGTAGTTTTATTAGTCGGTTTGGATAAAATTATTAAAATAAAACTTCAAATTCTCATTTAGTCGACGTTTCGACAAAATTTATTGTCTTCCTCAGGACTAATGAGGTCTTTGGTTTTCAATCAACATAATCATAATCGTCAAATACGTTATTTATTTATTTGACGATTATGACTATGTTGACTGAAAACCAAAAACCTCATTAGTCCTGAGGAAGATAATAAATTTTGTCGAGACGTCGACTAAATGAGAATTTGAGGTTTTCTTTTACTAATTTTATCCAAACCGACTAATAAAAATTTGATAGATACACCTGCTACACCATTATTGTCCAAAATGATGGGCATGTCCACTGAATCTTGCCTAGCAACATTCTTTTTCAGTTCGATGGTCTGTTTAATACATGATACAGTGTTTACAGAAACGTCTCCAACTTGAATTTTTCGCGCAATGGAAACCTTCTTACTCAAGTTATCTTCTAAATACCCTCTTCCAACATTGCTCGATTCCCAACCACCAAGTTCTTGTAAATCTAATATGTCTCCACCAGCATTAACAAGATGCTGAAGATTTTCTAATACAATGACCAGTATACATAGTTGGATTTTCAAGTTTGAGATACATAGCAATTTTCTTAGGTATTTTAGAAAAGAAATGGATACCACAAGGCTGAACGGTGCATTTTCCGTTTCTACATGATACGAATAATCTTCTATGCGAAGTATGAGTTGGACGTAATGCTATATATATTTTAAATAAGGCCACAGGATTAACGTCTCCGTCAGATATTACCACAAAAAACCTATTCTTGTGGGTTTTTGAGTAAGGAATTGTGATTACTAGCTTGCTCCCTAGAATTTCAACATTTTCCATGGACATTTTCGTTAATTCATTGGTTCTACAAGCTCCGCCAATTCCAGTTAAAAAAGCTACTTTCATCATTAAAAATGTCTCGTCTGGAGCAGTACAAACAAATTCACTAACCTGCTCTTTCGTGAATACTTTCGATTTTTTAGCTCTATATCCCACATTTTTTTTCTTAATGAATCGTATTAAAGCGCCATACTTGTCGATTTCTACTCTTTCCTTCAACTCCAAACAAGCTCGTAACATAGAATATTTAGATCACAAAGATGACGGGGAGTATTGATTTGAGAGTTTCACAAAATAAGCAAGTATTACCGTTTCTCCAGCACCTTGAACCTGTTCTCTATCTCACCACTCACAAAACTGAAGATATTCTTTTTCGTAATGGATTTTTGATTTATCCGGAAGCAAATCTAATCTTACAGTGTTAGCAGCAGCAAGTATATTTTCAGGAATATCAATATCTTCCATGATTTCGCCAAAGTTTGTCGTAATTAAGAAAGACTATCTTAATTTTTATGGCACGCTAAAATGACAACCAAAGTTGTTGATTTTTTCACGTCATCGTTGTCAATGATACGATAAAGCTTTGGATGTAACTCAATTATTATGTGATTTAAACCATCTCGGACGTTGCCAGGCGACTCGGCTATCGCCTCGTCGTCTGGCAACGTCCTTAATTATTATAAATCACATAATCTCGTTACATTAACAGCTATTAAAAACTATTAAAGTCGGCTTGGCTGATATTTCTTAAGTAAAAGAATTGCTCAACTTCCCCCATTTAATGTTTTGTTTATCAAAAACGTAGTTACCAACATTGAAGCAGTTAGAGTGTGGAACATTGAATATAATTTGAAGGCAATAATGTTGTGATACTTCTATAGAAAATAACAGATTCTGCTCTAAGCCTATTTATTTAATACACAAAATGGGAAGTGAAATTATGATAAATTGAAAACATATGTAAATGCTGTTTCAGTAAGTTTACCTTGAACATATCGACAAGTAGGTGTGTCTGGCAAGTATGTGGAACAAACCCAATACATTATTTTTTTTGGAAATGTGCCCAATATGATATCATAAATTTGGTAACTTCCATGCTTTAATAAAAAAGTATGAGATAGTGAAAAAATTTAAATAAATTTTAATGTTTAAAATTACGACGTAAATGAAATAAATAAAACATGTCATAAGCAAAGTGTTTAAAATGGTTTTCTTGGAAATTAAATAGAATTAAGAATGACGAAACTATTTTTTACAGATTCAGAAGAGAGTCCTACTTTAAGGTATATTCATAAATCATAAGAAACAGTCGATAGACATACACACAAAAAAGTATACCTACACAGCCTTTTTTTGATATTTGAGTTCAGTGAAATGAATTTTAAACAATAATTATTACCAGGGTTGCCAGATCTGTATTCACACTCTGCCAGATATTCTCCTTAAAAAAAAAATGAGCACCCATTCTACAAGTAAATTAACTTTAGTGAAGGAGCAGTCCTGAATCTCAGATTTTTGTTTTGCCTTTTGAAAATTGGTATGTTTTAGGAAGAGACAGGTCAAATTTTAAATTGCATAGTTTGCACAAAATATCGAGTTTGCTAGATTTCGAATTCATGAAAATATGGTTTCCTATTTTTCTTGAAAAGAAGTATAATACGTCCTCCTTCCCGTGGAGACAATGTCGATTCGCCACTGGTATAGGACTCGCTATTACTCATGTTCCGTATTTTTCACACAAATCGTTTCCTATTTTATCACACGATAGCAGAATGAACGTGACGATACCCGCTAAATAAATTCAAAACTTCACAATGTTGCTATTGTTACAAATCAAGTCGCGATAGCTGAATGCTCACCATGCCATGTATCGAGTTTGTCCATCTTGATGTAATTTAATTAAATTTTCTCTTATGTTTTTCCATAACTGGTGAAATACATTTTTTTTATTCTACGTGTTCTGCCGAAGACTTGCTCCTGTCTGACGGAGGCCCGAAATCATGGTCAAAAACCGGAGTGTACCTACCTGTTCTATTATATAAATAGGTATTTAAATATTGTACATCTATTTTATTTGTTGTGTTATATAGTATTAAGATAAATGTAAATAATGTAATTGATTAGATATAATTAGTATTTTGTTACATAAGCAGATAACATTGTGAGCAAGATATTGATCTACTTGTATGATTCTGTCAATATGGCAACAAACAAATAAATTATGTATACCCTCTCTGTTAGACTTATACTTGGAAAAATCTGCAGTTTACTATATAAATTAACTTAAAATTATGGATTCCCGAATTCGCATTAAACATAGTAAATGAAACAAGAAGAAAGTTTCTAATTAGTACATTATATAAATATATGTTCTACTATGGAAAATTCCACTACTAATGTGAGACGCTATTATCTGATTGATAAAACATATCAGTCAATCAATAATGAAATACAACGCCACATGTTTTAATCAAGCTTTTATAATTTTTTGATTTACATCTCTAGTGAACTGAATTCCGGATTTCATATTTCTATATAACACGACTTATATTACCTGTAGTAGTGTTTATTAAAAATAGAATTATCTTCCATGCAGGTAGATTTATTTGTAGACTAATGAATAAAAGTACATTAAGTAACACAAAATTGATAACGTTTTACATACCAAGTTTTGAAATTACCATGACAATAATATTGTCCCACTCGCTCCTATAACAATGCCTTGTTATAATCGCACTTTCTTCATTACAGATTTTCTTAATTTGATGTTGGAACACGAAATAATTCTGTCGTACTTCTAGGACTCTAGCTTTCATGGATCATTTGCTTTGATTCTATATCCTTTATCCTTTGTGTTTTTGTCTTTTATTTTCGATATATTACTAACCTGCCTAATACTAGACTAGGAAGGCTTTTAATAGAGACTAGTTCGGTTGGAAGGATGTAAATTAATATGAAAAACAAATTATTTATATGTTTCAGTTTTTATTGAACCTATTAATTGACAAAAATATTTTTCGTCTAGATAAACTGCACTTTTCACACGTCCTATCACAAAATATCAAAGGAAAAAGTATATTAGAATTCAATTTTATAACGGCTTGCCAAAAATTGGATTGATATTCGTAAGTTTATCGTTTTCAAAATTTTGTCGCAAAAAGTATGGAACACTTCTATAAAATGAAAACCATTCACTTTAGAATGTGTAGGGGAAAATTTTCGTGTCTTATTTTGGATTCACAATTCCTTAATTTTAACTTTAAATTAGTGGCTCTCGTTATTCGTATGTTTATCATTTTTCAAAGTTTTTTCCCAAATAGAATGCTTTAGGACAAAAAATTTAGGTAAACCTACTTTTCACAAATCTTGTCACAAAATATCAAATGAAAAATTTCCTTAAAATTCAGTTTTATAAAGGTATGCCAAAAATTAGATCGTAATTCTTACGTTTATCTTTTCAATTTTTGGCATACCGTTATAAAATTGAATGTTTGGAAAGTACAGTTTACCTAGACGCAAATATTTTTTTCTTAATTTTTGCACACACTGTATATCTGAGATGAAATTGAAAAAATTTAACCAAAAGTGATATGAACATTATTCTCCTATACACTTTTTTTTCTAATGTGAATGGTTTTTATTTTATAAGGGCGTAGCTTACTTTTTGGGACAATATTTTGAAAAATGGTAGACATACGAATAACGATCCAATTGTCGACATGCCTTTATAAAATTGAAATTTGAGACACTTTTTCCTTTGAAATTTTTCAACAGGATGTGTGAAAAGTACAGTTTACCTATACGAAAACTTTATTTTTCTTAATTTTGCACACCCTGTATACCTGAATTGAAGACAAAAAAATTTAAAACCGAGAAATAATCAAAACAAACATTTTTGTTTCTACAACTATTTACTAAAGTTAATATGTATAGTTTATATCCGAAAACGTGTATGTCGGAGGACAGGCACACAGATATCCAAAAAGCATTTGATCAGATAGATCACTACTTGCTACTAGCCAAACTAAAAGCTTTTGACTTTTCAGATAAACTGATTTTGCTTTTTACATCCTACTTGTTCCTTAGAGAGCAATTTATAGAATATTGTGGGCACAGGTCTCAAAATTATATCGCAACATCAGGTGTTCCACAGGGATCCAACTTGGGACCGCTGTTCTTTTTAATTTTCATAAATGATATAATAACAGTAATCAGTTGTCACCAGTTACTTTTTGCAGATGATCTTAAAATGTACATGCTTGTTAGTGCTAGCAATGATTGTTTGCAATTACAAATTAACATTTTTATTTGGTGCACCAACAATTTTTTAAAACTAAATATTTTCAAATGCAAAATAATTACATTTACTCGTAGGCAAAACTCCATACAATTTGATTATAGTATTAACAATATTCCTATAGAACGTTGTTCCAAATTTACGGACTCTGGAGTATTATTTGATTGTAAACTCACTTTCCCTGATCATATAAATTTAATGACAAAATCAGCTCCTAAATTACTTGGTTTTTTTTTTTATAAATTAAAGCTGTTTCTCAAACGTTGAAAGTTTAAAAATATTGTACTTCTCATACATGAATCCGTACAAAGAAAATGTTTAAAGTTTATATAATAGAATATTATTAGAAATATTTAACATAATTTCATTAAACGAAAGAAGGAACTGTATCGCTATTTCCTTCTTGTATAATTTAATACATATTATTATTGATTGTCCGTCCCTTGTTAACAAGCTTCATTTCCTAGTCCCACTAATCTTATGCACAAGGCGCCAGTATATAATATTCTTGACTTGATTGACTTACATCTTAGAAATATCTCTTAATATAAGTATACCATACTTTCGTGTTTTCCTGTAATTGGGTATTTTTACCTGTTCGAATCGGAATAACCGATGCCGGACAGTCCTCCCGTGGCCTCCTACGTCTCAGGGGAATTGCGCCGGCGAATTAACTACAGCCACACGCCACATCCCATAGGGGTAGTGACCGTAGATACCAAATTCGTGTGCCCTAAGCAGACGGAGAGAACCCAGAATGACCGCCTTCTGCGTGCCAGCTACTGGGCTGATTTTTTGGAAGGTTGGTATGGCCTTTAATTCCGAGAGCAACGGAAACTTTGTACTTCCGAATGCACCGATTATAAGGACGACCATTTTTACCGAGTAGCCTGAGCACAGCCTATTCAATTAAGCTGTGGCCTGAGTACAGCACTTGGAGCTCGTACGGGAGATCGCGATATTTAGTCCGTTTCTCCTCCTTCAAGGTGATGTTTTTCTCCGCAGGTGCTGAGAACTCGATGACATACATCACCTTGAGTTGATGGTCGAGGAGAACTATATCAGGCTTGTTGGCTTGCATTAGCTAAGGCTGGGAATCGAATACGAATAATTCGAGTATTCGAATATTCGAGTATTCGAATATTCGAGTATTCGAATACGAATTATTCTAATAGGAAATTATTCGAATATGCGAAATATTCGAATATTAGAATATTCGAATATATTCGAGTATTCGAATATTCGAAGATATTCGAGTATTCGAATATTCGATTATATTTGAGTAAATTTGAATATTAAAGTATATTATTAAATCATGTACAAATAGGTACGATGTATGCATCCAACCAAAGCAGGTAGATAGTAGGTATAGGTAGGTATCTATTCTAAAATCCAGATATACAAATAGACCATATTAGTCACGATATAAGAACTTAAGAACTTGTGGATCAAGTTCAAAAAATCACATGTCTTCGTATAAATTTATCAACTTTGTGGACAGCACTGACATCAAATTAAATCACAGCTATTAATTATTTTTGGTTCCCAATACTTTGGGGTTAAATTTTTTAATCGATTTTGCTTACAGACGGTGCATCCTGTCGATGTTCAACAAGAGTACCTTTTTTTACGTAGAAAACACTGCATATTTTATTATCAAAGTTTTGAAAAACTACTTACACATAAAAAGAATAATGATAGCTAAAATTTTCATTATTTTATCTTGAATGGTTTTAGAGATATTCAATAAAATAAAAACCTACTCAGAAGTCCACCTTTACGGGGCTGTAGCTTCCTTAGGAAGCATTTTTCGACCCATGTTTATAGAAACTATTTTCTATTTTTGGTCGTAGAAGCCGCTGATAAAGCATTTGCAACTATTTTCGGGACACCCTGTATATTGTTGTAGTAGTAGTAGTAGTTTGTTTGTTGTATAATAATAGTTTGAATAATCAATAAAACATTTTCTGTGTGACCAATTCTCGCAAGTTTTATTTTTATATTTTTGTTGTTGAAAGCGAGTATTCACTTTAAAATGTCTAAAACCGCAAAAACTTTAATACATAATATTAGGTACATACCAAAATATTCATAACCTATACCTATTTGAATAACCGAATCATTTTAATAATGAATATTCGAAGATCCGGATTGTTCGGTTACCTATTCGAATAATTCGAATTATTCGAGTATTCGAATATTCGAATATTCGAATTATTCGAATAGTTCGAATATTCGAATATTTTTTTGAACGAATATTCGAATACTAAAATCTGGAAAATTCCCAGCCTTAGTATTAGCCTGACTGTTGGGAACGAGTAGTTCCTGTAAATCCGGCATTTCTTGTTCTCGACAACGGACTCAGTAATAATAATTATTGTTATTATTATATTTGTCATAAGGGCGTTGCTCACTTTTTGGGATACCCTGTATATACATGTATCAGTATTGATGAATAACAATTATTAATATTAATATTATTTTTATTTTAATGTTTTGCACAAAGCTGTGAGCGAAAGTGAGATGATAAGATTAGATGATTATAATATGATAATGTGGGATATCAACATTGCATTGCGTTTCCAAAAAGTTGTCTGAAAACGATCTAGTAAACATTCGTAACATTCAGAGTCAATAGATAGAATTTGCTAATCCGAAAAACCGAATCTAATATTTTAATGCGTATTAAAACCTAAACCGTATTTTACTGTTGTATATAAAAGTAGTTTTTAATCTCCTTATGAAAGAGAAAATCCTTATCTTGCACATGTGATTAATTGTTTATTTTATTTTTAGCATACTTTATCAAACATAATCAGTATGTGTGAAATTAAACATTCGTGAGCTTTCAGGGTGGAAAGGAGATTCAAATCTAGTTGTCAAAGCTGAAGTATTAATTTAACACAGTGAAATATTTAAAGCATGTATAATGTATACTATACAATATTAAAAAATGTATTATTTTCGAGCTCATTCACTTTTTAAATCACATTATGGAATAATATACGTTTTATAAATCACATTTAAATTGTAATTATGTCATAAGTAATGCCAAATTCCCACTCGAATCTTAGAATATTGATGTTTATTATTCAGTCATTTATTTAACACTGCGAAAATACATAATATTTTTAAATTTTTTAGGGCCGTTTTTTTCACCTCTAGATAAGTTACTGGTAACTAACTAGAAGATTAGATTGTGAATACAATCATAAATAAAAGTTCTAATCATCTTGTTAGTTATTAATAACTTACCCAGAGGTGAAAAGACCTGCCTTTAATGTCTCAGCAAAATTATTTATTCTTATTTGTGTCATATTAAGAAGTATGAAGGTTAAAACTTTACTTAATACAAATTAGGAAGTTGCTTGTTCCTACCGTTGAACTCTAAACTCCGAAGGACCGTGAAATTGGTTCGTAGGTAATATGCAAGCGTTCGTTATAAAAAAAACAACAAAATATGTCTTCTTGTTTTAACACTTTTATTCTGCGAAAACCAGAAAATACGAAAACAAATTTTTATAAAAAAAATTATAACCGATTAAAAGAAACCGATAATTTTTTTTCTGTACTTCTTTTTCTCAATACATATTTCCGCTTTATCCGTAAGAGAAATTGATTTTCAGGTAGCTTTATTAATAGAAAAGCAATGCACAGCGACTAACTACGCACTTGTAAATTGCAGCTGACACACAGAGACTTGTTCTGAAATTTGCTTACGGACAGTATTCGTTTGACGCGACGTGGAATCAACAAACCATTCCTCGATAGTTCGTTATAGCTGAGTTCATAGGTCCTGCGGACAAAAAATGAGGTAAAGTGTTCGTTATATCCGAATTCGTTATAGCGGAACAAAAATACATGCCTTAATAGGAACCTCGTAAGGGACTTTTCAATTCATTTAGAGTGTTCGTTATATCCCGCGTTCGTTATAGCTATGTTTGACTACATTTTGTAAACATTTACGAAAAAAGTCATTAGATACAAGTATAAAACATATGACTTTAAACAACTGCTTTCCCGACTATATATCTCGAGAAAGTTTGAATTTTAAAAAAACATATTCAGCACGACTGAACATTCTTGAGTCACTTGTTATTATATTTTCGTTTTACGCTTTACTGAAACTTTTAACGTTTCAATCGATTCATTATTTTTATTACTAAATGATACCTCACGAAGAACAGGAGCGATTAACATTTGAAGGAGGCAATGTATCATTCGCCTTTAAAATAAAACCAGTTTATTTACTTTTTATTTAACATATTTTCACAGTGCAGATATAGCAAGTTATAGCGAGTCAAGATGTCATTAAATCTATAAAAAACGATTTTATACTGAACACATGTTGCTGCGACACGTTCTGTCATAAAAAAGTCAGTAAATTTTATTTTAAAGCAGATTACAGAAAATAATATAAAAAATTGCATTACATTAGAGAAAAGCTAATTTAATGGGTTGCAGACAAAACTTCAATAATATTTATATACAGGGTGTCCCATCCAAAAGTAGGCACCCTGAATAACTTTGGAGATAAATTTTTTTTGAAAAATTGGTGAAACACGTCGACCTTGTTTCCAAGGGGGACATATTTTAATGTAATACTTACATACTTATCATTATCCCTCTACCCTACACGGTCACTTCCTCAAAAAATTCAAATGGTAAAGGGGGTCAAGTGATACATCTTTTGAAAGATCTTTCAATTCTCTATATAACTGTGTATTTTTTTAAATTGTTATCGATTCTTTCCTGAGAAATAATTGTTTCATTATTTTAGATTCGGGAAATAAAAATAAAAGAAGTAGTTTAAATTATCGTTTTTTTTTTTTTAAAAAAACCCCCCCCATTTCCATGCTAGTATATTCTGTCTTGAAATTCTGTACGAACATTTCTGAACACATCTGGAGTCAATAAACGGCATTTTCGAACAATTCTTGCACGTAACTCTCCCAGAGAAGCGGGTTTTGTTACAAATACCTTCGATTTCAAATGTCCCCACAGAAACCGATTATCCAAAAATTGACGGACTGCTATAGCAAAATGTGGGGTGCCCCATCCTGTTGAAAAAACAGTTCGCCCTCTAAAAGATTATCGTCTTCTTCGAGGATTTGGGTAATCATTGGGTCGATGTTATTTTCTAACAGATCGAGGTACCTTTGGAAATTTAAATTGTCAGGAATAAAAAACGGCCCGACAATGTGATCCCCTAAGATGCCAGCCCAAACATTTAACTTCTGAGGCCTTTTGGGTATGAGTTTGCATTAACAAATTTGGATTGGTTTCATTCCAGTACCTACAATTGTGCCTTTCCTCCCCATTTAACTGAAATGTCGATTCATCAGAAAAACACGTATTGTACAGTTGATTGGCATTACCGTTTAATTGTTCACTAAAAATCTCACAGAATTCAAGCCGACGATCGGGATCATCTCCGTTTAATTCGTGTACCAATTTAAATTTATATGGATGAAATTTGTGGGCCTTTACAATTCGATGAACACTGCTTCGTGATACACCAGAAGCCTCTGCTACTTTCCTGATCGATTGAATATTATCCATCTGCAAATGACCCAGAACTGCCACTCCGACTGCTTCATTCCTAATCGGTCGCTGAGGTTCATACTTTTTCTGTTTCCATAAATTTTGTCAATAATTGTAAAATATACTGAGAACCAACCCTTCTATCTGGATGATTTCTATTGAATATGCGCTCCGTAGCTCTAGCACAATTATCGTTTTTAAAATAAATGCTGACAATTTCTATTCTCTCCTGAAGGGTATAAACCATTTTGAGAACTCACTCTGGTAAAATGTATCTCGATTTAAAATTGGTTGTGAACAAATTAATGTTCAAGGACTATCAAATACTTATAAGTCTTTTATTATTCTAAAACTAAACGGACAAGGAAAGTGTTTTTGTCGAAAAAATTCGTGTTGATTTGAGAGCACTAAAAAATGTAGTTTTTTTATAAAATTCCAATACCCAGTGCCGTGTATTTTAGATTTTTTTAAACGATTTCGATTGTGTGTAATCATCAAAAATAGAATTATTTTCCTTAAGAACAAATCGATAAAAGTTAAAAAAAATACACAGTTATGTAGGAAATTGAAAGTCCTTTCAAAAGATGTATCACTCGACCCCCTTGCCGTTTGAATTTTTTGAGGGGGTAGCCGTGTAGGGTAGAGGGATGATGATAAGTATACAAGTATTACATTAAAATATGTCCCCCTTGGAGAGAAGGTCGTCTATTAACATTAAAATAGTTACAAATATTAAAAATAGTTCATATATATATATATATATATATATATATATATATATATATATATATATATATATATATATATATATATATATATATATATATATATATATATATATATATATAAAATTATAAATTAACTTCGGGGATGCAGTCAACGGGTTCAAAAAAGAGACTCTTTTTTTAAATTCAAGCTTTCGAAACTTAATTGTTTCTTCCTCAGGAATTCTACAAAATTGATATTATAATAATTTATATAAAAAATGTTTAAAGTACTTACTAATTTGAGGTTTAAATTTTAAATTGACATGTCTTAAGGACTGGAAAAACATTTTCACCACAATAATAAATCACATTAGTGAACTACATACTACTAGGAAGTCAAAATCAAAAATGCTTGATTAAAAATTTTTATCTCAACCACTACGAAAACTGAACAAATAGCAGTCAACTACACTTTTTGTTGGTTAGTGAAAAAACATCGGAATGTTTACAAAAACCACAAAACCAAGTCTGCAACAGAGTGAGAGGGCTGTCACTTGTCCTCTCTCTCCGTTTCAGTCCTGGCAAGTGTGGATGCCACCACACCAGATCAAAAAACCACTAATTCGCAAAAGTACTATACAGGGTGTTATTACTATATGTCTGTGAATGTAATAAATAAGTATATAATATACTGAGACCTTCGATATCATTTCTAGCATTCATAGCGTTTGGTTCGTTAAAGATGTGACACATTTCTAGAAAAGTCCTTTTATGAAGGTTCTTTTCGAAGTCTAAAATCTTAACATCATCATAATTAAGATTGTGGTTTAATGATAAGACGTGTTTAGCTAACATCGATGAATCTTTGTTAAGTCTAACGTCACTTCTGTGTGATGTAATCCTATCTTTAACTTTTCTGCTAGTTTGACCGATATACTTTTCTTCTTTTTTGAACCCGTTGACTGCATCCCCGAAGTTAATTTATAATTTTTTGTTCTTAACTTAGACAGTCGTCTAATTCGTCTTTTATATATATATATATATATATATATATATATATATATATATATATATATATATATATATATATATATATATATGAACTATTTTTAATATTTGTAACTATTTTAATGTTAATAGAAAGCTGATCATGTTAAAAATATTTGCACAACAATAATATGAACTATTTTTAGACATTGACCAACTGTATTGTTCATCAACATGCTCCAAAACTGCATTTCAGATATTGCACTTGTGACAATATTATTTTGCATAGATTAATTTTATTGGATCATACTCAAATCTTTCAGTTCTGCGTGAGTAGTAGCGGCTTTTGTGAATGTCGTAAAAAGGCCTCACTTTAATCCGTAAATCTAAATTTTAAAATCTACTCGCAAAACATTTAACAAGTAAATGTCAATAAATCTCTAAATATTTTAAAATTGTTACAGTAACAATAACAATATACACTTGATTAAAACAGTAGGAATAATACAAAAATCTCTTTAAAAGAAAACCATTTGTACGGAACAATTAAATTTCATACCTCGAGTGTCTATCATGAAACCTCCTGGACTGGGTTCAAGTCATTAGTATACACTATTGGACTCGATTTCATGCAAAACTGCATTTAATGTAGCAGACAGTGATAGAACAATAGGAATCTGATAGACGACAAAGACAATTAAATCGGTATGTACAGAAAGAGCTTAAGGCATATTTGATCCCATATGACTTACCACTTTTCTGCATATAACTGATTCAATTCTGCGCTATTGCTGAATTCGATATTCGCTTATGCATTATATCGCATCAGCCACCATTAATGGCAATAAGGCAGTATACAATCCACTCTCTCCCGCATATTTAAACTCTAATTCTCTTAATTTTCACCGTATTTAACGCAGGTATTGCATGAAATCGGATCCAATAGTGTAGTGTAGACTTACGTAGTTTTCCACGAAACACCAAAGCACTATATACTGCACTCGATGCGCGTTTCGCCAACTAAGTTGGCATCATCTGGAGATGATTAAAACTAACCTTATGCTAAGAATATATCTTATTTATATCTAAACTATTGTCACGGTTCGATGAACCGTGACCCATAGAAACCGTGACCCACTAACCAGTAAAGCGGGTTGTTTGGGATAGGCCATCTGTCACTAGTCATACTATTTTTACACTTTGTGATTTTCAAGCTTTCAAATGCGTCCAGATGTCTAGTATTTGTTATATTCCTAATTAATCTTAAATTGCTAATATATATTTCTCAACTGGTTACATAAATAGCTATTTTGCTAAAACTGTAACTTATTGGGTTTTTTAATACACGGGAGAATTGTAGAGAAACGCGAACGAAAATATGACATAGTTGTTACTATTTATTTTTATCCTCGCGGCGTATACACACTACAATGGTTGCTATAAACTGGATAGTGAATAAGCACGGTCTAGATCTCGCTAAACGTGCGCTTACCGTTCTTCTATGGGAGCTCAGTACGTTGGGAAATCAGTCCGAAACTCACTGTAATGTCTCTATGTCTAGGTGAGACTTATTTATTGCGTGTATATTATTCAATGTTTATGTTCATTAATTACAGTGGCTTAGTGATCAAGTGTCTCACCCTGGACTTCCGAGTTCGATCCCAGGTCGAGGAGCAAGGATGTTTCGTAAACCGAAATTAATCCTATCATACTCTGACATTGGTTCTCATGGTCAGATTGTTTGCTCGAGTTCTCGATATAAATTCAGTCCATATATAGATTTGGCTGAAAATGCAAATTACCCATCTTGTGTATTCTAATAAGTCTCTGTACATTTTAGGGTTCTCATTGGATGCAAAATATGTATGTATTTAGGAACATCGACGTTACAAGCTTCAAGGAATAATGAATCTGCGGAACAATCTAATATTTTCAGTTGATAATGTCGATTGAGTCCTCTACGGTACGTTCGGTAACAATTATATGACATCTAAGCTGACTAAAAAAGAATGTTCCTTTTGGAGAACTGATTTTTAATAACTCAATGAAATGATCTAATTATTTCACGTAGGATGTTTATTTCCTCGGTAAACGGTTTTGTTGGGTACGTAATTGTTATTCTCTGTTTTAACGTGAAGTTTGTGGATAGACCTTTTTGATCTTTTAATAATACATTCTAGACTATTCAACTATTATTTATGATTTTGTTTCTAACATAAAAAAAGGACAACTCAATAATTATTTTCATACGGGATGATTTGGTACAATTTATCTTTGTCGACTGAACAAAATTTGATTAATGGTTTGTCATAAAACTTCCAGAGGGCTAATCGAAGCAGTATTTGTAAGGTAATTTTTCGAAATGTATTTCTTCCATACGGTTTGGCAAATTACTCCAAATTTGGAGGATCAGTAGTTGAAGGTGTACATACACTATATTGATTTTCATTTGTCACTTATGTAGGGAAAATTTATGCTGTAAATATAAGTGAAATTTGGACGTGATTAGCTCCTGAATTATGATATCAATCGGTAAAATTCGAGGTGAAATTCATACATGTCGTGTAGAATGAATCTTCATAATTATGCTCAGCAAGTTTCAAACTTTTATTCCGTACTATTTGGTTAAAAAGGAATTTTCTAAATATGTATCTTTGTCACTACAAATGGAGCAAAGAAGTGTTACCTCTATCGGGAATCGCACCTCAATGAAGTCAGTGAATAAAACGTCCAGTGAAGGTAAAGTCAAGAGCAAAATTATTCAGCGGCCCATGTATAAAAACTTTCTATAGAGTGACACAGCTATCCGAAGCTTTTTCCCGACTAGGCCTCTTAATAAGTCAGACCAAATTCTTCGAAGTTAACCTGTTTATAATACAGCCTGCTGGTGGATATTTGTGATATTCACGTTTTTTTTTTTAATTTTAATGGTGCATATAGTGGAATGGTCGGTGCTCAGTTATAAGCATGCAATTAAGTTCTGTGGGGGTTTAGTTCTTACAAGCTGAATTTATATAAAATGAATTCTTTTATATTGATGTTTTGGAATCTCGAGGCCGTTTTGTAGGTCAACTATATTTTTATAATTTTTAAATATTTTATTATACATTGGAGCTTGCGAGAGAAGGAAACAAAAGGCAATGTCTGGGTTTGAAATGCTTCAAAATCTAATTTAATTTAGACAATTTTTGCGTTTCCCTCGTATTATCTCGAAATAAACGCCCAAATAAAAATTTTCTACTCTTAAGAAAAGTATACCTCGTCATTTCTGAACATATCGGCAGATTGAAAAATTTGTGACTGGTAATAAATAAGTAATACAACTAAATACAAAATACAATGCGATGCAAATTTCTTGTGATCCATTTGGAGTCGCATACTATGGGGCCCCACTACAACAACACATCTTACATTTCATTTTTCCTCATAGTTCCGTTGCACGTTATAGAAGGGATTATATTATGCACATCTTTGTTCCAAGTTTTGAGTAGAAGTAATAAATCATTTATAAGGTGAATAAAAAAAAAAGAAACACATGATAGGAAAATAGTAACATCACTTATTGTAATTATTGATTTGTGACATCCTATAACCTTTCCTCGTACCTTCTTTGGGTATTATGTCACTTTCTTATAAATTATTTTAACATATTGTTAAATAATCCTCTGCGCCAAAAGCATGTCCGTGGTTGAGTTTCTGAAAAAACTCCTTGTCCATCCATAAAATGTCTCACACCTAAAAAATATTAACCTGAAAATGAAACTTATGGGTCGAATATTTTAGATTATCTTTGACATTTAACAAAAGCCAATTACTAATAAAATTTTCCGTTTTTTGAGAGCGGCATCAGAGAGCATTCCGAAATGTCTAAATATTTGACATTTAGGTTTCATTTTCTTTCATTTTTTAGACGTGACATTTTCTGAACGGGTAAAAATTTTTTTTCAAAAAACCGACCTCTGACATCCATTGGCGCAGCGGTTTGTTTAACATTTTTTTTAAATAATTTATAAGACACACTAATTCCCAAAGAAGGTGCGTTGTGCGTGTTCAGAATTTAAGAAAGTACTGTAAGGGTGGAACGGAAATATTGTGCGTGCTAGGTCTTGTGTTCAGTGTAGATTATTTAGTTATTCTCTTACCGTAAAAGAAGCAGTACATACTAAGAAATTCCGATTTGTGAGTACATCATCACTTTTTTATGATTAATTAAATAAACTTAAGTAGGGGCTTGCAGAAATTTTAGTTGGTATTTGGACGAAACAGGGGATGTTTTATCTGTTTTGACAACACTGCCTTCTGCCTTCGTTCTTAGAAGAACTAATAGTTTTAATTTCTTGTGGGAGCAAATAAGTAAAATATTTTTACACATAATTCAATTGAGTAATCCAAAAGTTCTCGTCATTGCGGATTGTGAAAGTAAGGTGTAAAGTGTAAGTAATGTCGAAACTCAACGAAGCTTCGAGGAAAAGTGAAATGTAAGATGCATTCATTGTTGGAGTAGGGCGCCTAGTACGCGACTGCAAACGGATCACAGAAAATCTGCATCGCATTGCACTTAATTGTATAGCATCTATTGTAATCACCCGCCTGTCTTAATACACATAAATCCACCAATTGTCTAAGAAAGATGATTGGAACCTATGCTTTGAACATTGAAATCGTTTGAACCCCACTGGGTTCAAACCATTTCAATGTTTTGAAAACTTTAGAATAAAAGAATACGTAAAAACGTCTATTCAAAAACATACAACTAAGTTTTTTTATTTATAAAAAAATAATTAATTAATAATAGGGAACTTGCCTATAATTTTAAAAATAAAAATAATACTAAAAAACATAGCGTAACGTTGTAATAAAACGTGTACTTCACAAAAAAAATAAGATTTCTAATTCCAGGCGATCAGTATGAAGGATCTAAACAGCGATAAAACTGAAGTGGCCCGAAACGAGCTACTATTGACTGTGACGTCACACCATACAATATTCGGTAGTCGTCGCGCCGGGAAGCAACACAATCAGATGTTTACCAATTCCAATTCCAATTTAAAATCTTTATTCACAATTAAGTAGATTATTTACAACTTGTATGGGGTACAGAGTAAGATTTATATTAATATATACATATATACAGAAAAAAGAAAACTAAAAATCAATTCATTCATAAAATACTTAAAAATAATAATACAAACAAATTAACAATGACATTCTATATAAACATATGTACAATATGGTGTTATTAGACTGTGGTTGATTTGTTAGTGACTGTTCTGATATAAATATATAATTGTGTTTTATAGTACCGCTTATTGTAGTTGTACAGATATTTTAAAATGACTGATCAAGGTCTTTCAAAGGGCAAATCTGATAACTTGCCTAAAGTGGATATGTTTATGGTGGCATCTTTTATACAAAATAGTGAAAGTTTTTTCCCTTGGAGAGATCCGCAGGGTCAAGGCAGAGAAGTATGTATTTTTTTAGCTTTTAGTAATAATTTATAAACATAAAATAGTTATGACTTGATCACGGAATAAAAAGAAATAACTACAAAATGCTTAGTCGCAACTAAGCATTTTTAGCAGACTTAGTCTTATATTTGAAAGAATTTAGGGTAATTCTTTACAACAGCCACTTCTATATTTTTCGTGTTATTTTTTGTACACACACGTAAAGTGTCTCTATAAAAGACATTTGCTGCAAAGGAAATGTTGCGCAAATGTATAATTACCTATCGTAGGTATTTTCGTACTATGTTTTGGGGCAAGGGAAATAAGTGATTGTGTCTTGTTATCATTCACATAATAGATAAATGTAAGATTTGAATAGAATAAATTAAAGGGCAAGGGAAAGGTATTTGCAACATACTATATATACCTACTAGAGGTACACATGTTACTCTTCGCAGACAGTAGTGTTATTGACTTTTATATAATTGTTGCACATTCTGTAGGATACTCTTCGCAGTTTTTTGGAAAAAATCTTGTGTTTGTCTTATAAACTTCATTCTTACAATACCTAATGTATTGACTACATATTTAATGTTCTCTCCCGATGGTGCCAACTGTATTGGCGAAACGCGTGGCAGTATATTTTATAGTATAAACTAAGATTTATTCTTACAATACCTAATATATTGATCACATATTTAATTTTCAATTTTTTTTCATCTCCCGATGATGCCGACTGCGTAGGCGAAATTTGTGGTAGTACAGCATTTTGGTGTCTATAGAAAATTACTTCAATTTTAGCAGCACATTGAAAATTGCAACCCTCTGTAGATTCATATTTTTAAATAAAATGTCCTATAACTTTTTTATTTACTATTTGATTTTTTTTCAAAAACAATGGATTTCTTCCTCTAGCTAACACTAACTTATAGCCCAAATTTCAATTCGATCGGATTTTTCTTTCTTTAGTTATCGTGCTTACAAGTGACGGACGGACAGACGGACGGACAGATGAACAGACGGACATTTTGAAAGTTGTTCAGAATTCGATGACGAACGAAACGATTTTTTCTCTGCGAGCGATATTAACGATTTTAGAAATGTCCCGATCAAATGCAATATACTCTTCGTAATCGTATTTGCGAAGAGTATAATAATAAATAGCTGTTTACTTTCGCACCAGGAAATTACCTTTACTTAGTATCACTAAATTACATTCTATCTACTACTCTTATTTTCAAACATTGTATACACATTCTTTCTTTAATCCTACCCTAATTAAAATTCAATAATTCGGAATTCGGAATATTTTATTGCCCGCCTGCGAAAAACTAGTAGATAGACATATAGTATTTAATAATGTACTTACATTAAAATGATCTTCACACACATGTAGAGACCTACTGCTCTGTGAAATGTCTTTTTCATTTCTTCTACACGCTTTTAACCATTTTGATCGACGATTCTTATCTTCTGGCAATATTATAAATATTTTATCTGGCACTTTCACTGTAGTATTCTTACACAACGGTACAATACAATATTTAAAATAAGGAGTTTTTGTTTCCATTTTAAGTATACACTTAAAATTTATCTGAAATCAAGCGGTCGAGTGCTGGGATCTCCGTCGGCGCTTGTAAATTGTATGGTGTGATGTCACGACTACTCCCGCGCTTTTGAACCTGTTTGAAACGGTTCGCTCGCGCGCGAAACTTTAATAATTTATAACAAATTTATTATTGGGAATTAAGGCGTCATATTTTGCATATCTTATTTTTTAGTATTGTAGAACATTTTTATGAAGTAAAAAAAATGTGCAAGTTCCCTATTGTTGTCAACAAGTATATATAATTTTTATATAGGTTTATTTCTCCATATTCTTTATATGCAAGTTATAGATACAGTTAATTTCAAACTTATTTGCAACTTCACTAAAAACTTTAATCCGTTCATAAAGTCAATATCTTTAAATCTGATTATAAATTTTCTTCATCCTTGCACAGCAAGAAAGCTACAGGAGCATTGAAAAAACTGAACAATGAAAGTATTACTGTTTCAAAAGCCCCTTTGTGGTAAATTGAAACCTTAATAATTAAACCTCAATTATCTTTTAATACGTCTTTAATCAATAATCGAGATAAAAGTAGCATTAAAATACACAATGAAAATTGTTGTTTAAAAAATTCAATTAAAAAAGTTTGTGACTTATTAAATAAGTAACTAAATGATGAAGTGAAAATGTAATGTAAAACAAATAGTATAAAGATAGAAAATATTACCAGAAGGGGATTCTAGTTAAATCGTAGACTGGACATTAGGTAATTTATTTCCACCTGTGATATTATTCGATATTCTGGTTTTATTAGCCTGTTCATTCAACCACAGGACCCTGGTTCGCCTTCGAGCTAGACCCAACTTGATGAAGTATAGTGGATGAGTGGACTTTCTCACGCCACTAGCTTTGGACAAAGATGTAAAACTATGGATTCTATGCATCTGCGATGTAAGCACGTTAACATAATCACTGATAAACTATTGATGTAAATAATTAAAGAAAAAATTGTTTTCTTTATATTGGGAATTTCACGATATCTCATTTCGAGCCTGAGATAATCAAAGAAAGTGTTGTGTAAGTATTGCAACTTGTAAGACAAAATGGATTGTGCATCAGATTTTGCAAACTTATTAGAAATTCTACCAAATGAATTTCGTCTACCATCATTGAAAGTAACATAAGATTTGCAAAGACATAACTGATTGCTATTCTGGAACAATTTACCAAAAATATTGCTTCAGAAACTGGAAAAATATTAGGAATATACTACACAGTTCAAAATTGAACGATATCCTCATTTACCACTAAAAATATTGTAAAAATTTACATATCTTAGTGTAAAATCAAACACCACCCGATATTGTAAAAAATAAACTCGTATATTGAGTAAATATTATCACTTACATTTTCCTATATTAAACACTGTGTAGCGAGATTTTATGACATGAGCTGGCTCTAGTCAACCCAAAATGTCTGGAGAACTCGACAATCGTTTCATTTGTCTGCAAACATGGCAAACTACCGTGAAAACAACATAGGTACTTAGAGAGATGAGGAACATTGTAATAAGTACATACATCGACAGTGCGTCAGTGTTTAGTAAAAGTTGGCCTCAAAAGTTAGACAACCAGCGTCTGGACCGAGACCTCTTCCAAGACATCGTGAAACTTCGAAATTTTGCTAATCCTCACTTTGATTGGAACGAACAAAGTTCTCGGTTACTGTTTTCGGATGAGTCTAGATTATATTTAAGACGTCCAGATGGACGTGAAGGAGTATAGAGGAAGATTTGCATAGTGTGTCATCAGCGATAGAAATTTTAATTTATTGCTGGTATTTCGTAAGATGCTTCCACTGACCTTTGAACAGAGGCTTGCTTAATGCGAATATTTACATTTACAACGTTTTAGTTGTACATGTGATTCCATTTGCACTATTTATAGATCCCAATTTTATTTTCATCCATGACAATGCACGACTACATACCTCTCTAATTGTTTCCGATTATTTAGATGAAGTCGCTATATAAAGAACACAGTGGCCCGCAAAAAGTAAGGACATGAACCCTATCGAATACCTTTGGGATTAACATCGCAGAATGGTTCGTTCAAGGCTAAAAACCCCGGAAATTATAAATGAGCTAGATGTTCCTCTTGTTGAGAAGTGGGGACTGTTTTGACTTTTGTTGTTTTGAACTAAATTTGTTTTTCAACTAGAGAAAACAGTGTGTTTATCTTATATATAATAAGTTAAATATAATATTTTCAATAAAATTCTGTATTTTCTAAAGTAATTAAGTGAAACGAAAAACGAAATATTGAGAAATAGTGACTCTAGCATATAATCTTCTGGTTTCTAGAAATAGAGATTTGATTTAGCTCACAGTTTTGTTTATTGGTTGAAAATATTAAAATTTCTGTCAACAGAAATATTTTATAAAAATCGTAGGTGGAAGTTATCACGTGCACAATTTTTCCCGTCAATAAACTTAGATTGCAAATAAAACACAACTTCCATTTTTTTCCGAAATTTTTTAGAAAATGCAACCGAACGCGAGGAAAGATTCAGCACAACTAATCAACAATATCATGACATTTGAGTTCTGAAACATCAGGGCCACCAGACAAACATGTGTCAGGTGCTGATCATCAGCAAAACTGGTTTTGAAGCGTATACATAAAAAAAATGTGTGTGCGTGCGTGCGTGCGTGCGAGCGTGCGTACGTGCGTGCGTGCGTGCTTGATGAGAGACTTCCCAAATTTGGAAATTAAGATTTTCAACAACATTTTAGGTGACACATTAAATTTGGTGAATGTGGTACCACCAGAAGAGACATAATGAATGAAACAAGAAAAAGGTACAATTTCGAGGAAAAAATTATTGCTTTTTTTGGACGAATCTCGATGAATTATAATGGAAAAACATAAGTTTATGGAAAAAAATCTGTCGGCATGTCTGTTGTATCGCGGTGGCAGGCACAGTTTTGAGATTAAGCTTTCAAATTTGGTACACATATTCTAAAGGTCAAAGACAATGATAAATTCGGTGATGAGCAAAATTGGTCAGCTGGAAGGGGGTCTATGGAATACAAACTTTTTTGTATTTGCATTTACAAAAAAATATATTCATGTCTACTCTATCAAGCCAATAAAATATATTTTCCAAGTACTTAAATAGAGCTGATGTAAACTGAAATTTTTGACACGTTTGACGTCATAAAATGGGGTTAAGATAAATTTAACAGTTTGACATTTGAAGCGTCCAATTTAGTTACAAAAATGTCAATAAGAAGAAATTAAAATATATGACATGAATTATTATTGACAGTATCGAACGACGATGATAATTAGTTATTTAAAAATTTTAACGAAACAAGATACGCTATTAAAATTTAATTGAGGTAAGTGAAGAATTAAATAGAATGATTTTTTTAGATCCGGATGATATATACTGGTATAAGAAAGTTATATGCTGGCCACATCAGATATTTTTTAAATGAAAGAGCACCCTCAAAAATCCCATTTCACAAAGTTTCCTTTCAATTTTATCGATTGACTCAGTTAGCCCTTTTTTGTTCCTCAGCTACTAGATTATATATACATATGTACCCTGCTATGTGGCAATTTGTTGTATAGTTGTACACCGTATTTTCAATTGTGTGACATATTTACCGTTTTCATCAATTCGAAAGTAGAAAGTCTTGCAGTATTCTTGGCCAATGGACACATGACAATTTTAACTTAAATTACTCTAGAAAATATTGTCAAACAGGATTTTCTGCAGATTGCGAAACAGGATTTGTCCTAAATTTGTTCTAAGCTAAAGTGGCTGCTGCTATAAGATGTAGTGGTACAGTGAACGAGAAATTTGATATTAAAATCAGTATTCAGAAAAGTAAAACGTACGGGGAAATGCTTGAATATTAATTATTAAAACGGGAATTATCCATTCATCCCTTGAAGTATTTCTAAATCAAAATACGCTCCTACCGCTCGACTTCTCTGTCATATCTTTTAATAGAGTTTCACTGGTATGGCGGTGAGAACAATTTATTTTTAGAATATTATTCGAACGTTTTGTAGATTACTTAATATCAACATAAATATTACATCAAAAATGATATAAAATGCACTTCTGTGTTGACTTTGGCAAACAGATTTTGCTGTGCATTATAGTCGAGGTCGTGTTTTAATTAAAATTTGATTTAATAAATTGAACTGGTTAATGAAACATTTGTATTAATGTAATAAGTAAATTATTTATGTAATTATATGTATTATAACAGAAAACGAAGTTGATATTAAATTATTTTAACGAGCAAAACTATTTGAACAAATTATAATGTATTATAAACTTGCATTTGCTTTTCAGTAAAAAAACAAAGAAAGAAATAAATTTTGGATTTTTATTGTTACAATTTTCATTTTTCATACTGTGTTTATTTGCCTATTTTCATTGTATATAATCTGTATCTGTTACTTCGAGTAAATTGTGTTACGGAATTTTCAATTAATCTCTATAATAAATCAGTTATTTTTAATCTATAAAAACAAACACATTATTTAAAGTGTGTAAATGTTGAAAATTTATTTAAATAATGAAGGCAGACAAATCATAGAAAGCTATTGTTCTTATGAGTGATTACAAATGGGCCAAATACGTAGACAAATTTTAAGTCACCATAAGCGTATTTCATAGTTTACTTAGGATTATCTTGAAAAGGTTTCGTTTTTGCCAGTTATCCTACTTAAAATAAATCGATGTTAAAATTTTTCCGTTAGTAAAATCGAAAAACAAAGACATATGGTTTATTCTAAATGCCATACATATTTAATATATTACAGGTAATACTGATTTTAAACCAGAAAATACGATTATTTAGTTTCATAAAATGACACCAAATAAAATATTCGCATTTTCTGACTTTAAAAAAAAAGTACGCATCAGTATTACCTGTAATTTTATATGGTATTTAAAATGAACCAAAAGTTTTCGTTTTTCGATATTACAAATAGAACATTTTTAACAGCGATTTACATCTGTTCCAGCGATGCGCAATGAGGGAATGCAAACGCCCCATTTTAATCAAGAGAAAGGTTCGCTTTATGATGAATATATGACAGTATGTAGCATACAGATGTAATATAATATTGAGAACATTAATAGTAGGACAGTTAGACAGACGTAAGCCGAAATAAACTCGGACTGTTAGAGTACGAATTTACTTTGGCGATATATTTATGGGGCGACTCTGAACAACAAACTCGAATTCTCAGAAAATCTTCACTGTGTGGTATCCATCTTGTAAAAGTATCTTCGTACTGAGTATTTTAGTATTTGACAATTGATAGGGAACCAGTAGAACTAGAAATTTGATTTTTTCTTTGATATATTCGCCTACTTCTGTGAAATGGTTTTAACAACTTTTACCGATCTTTAGAATGTGGAACGATTACATGTATGTAGAACATTATGTAACCGTCGGGCAATTATTTAAGTACAAATTGCAACCGTATCAGGTTGTGTAGAGACATGTGCTGGCAACTGAAACCGGTTTTCTGGATAACCAGTTAATCGGTTTTGGATTATTCGCGGTTTTATACAAAATCGAAAACCGGTTGACCGGTTATTCAGTTAACAGGTTATCCAAATGACCGGTTAATCGGATAACCGGTTATTTGGATAATCGAATATTCGAATAACCCATTATCCGGATAACCTGTTATTCAAATAACCGGTTATTCAAAAAACCGGTTGTTTTACGCTTAATTGTGAATGGAATACAAAAATCACATTCTTTCCACAAGTCTTCTTTCCCCGACCAGACAGTACACAACCATAACACTAAAAAGCCTAGCTACACTTTCGTTATGAGATGACTCATGCATGGCGTGCGCCACGCACGTGCTCTAAATAAAAACAGGAAAAACAATTCTTTGGATTCTTTTCTTTGCAGTTTTTATTTACAACTTCAACGTCTCGTATCTTATTATGCAATATCTATATAGAATTAAAAATCGACGGAATACTCTGATTCCGTTCTCAAAATTAGAGAAAAATTTCTTTTTATTTCCTTTTTAGCAATTTCAAACACGACAATTTTCTGTTTATATGTTTTCATAGGAAAATCCTTTTGTCGCAGGTTTACTTAATATATTTTTTTTTAAATAAATTATAATAACCCAAAGAAGGTGAGAAGAAACATTATAGATGCCACAAATAACCATAGACAATATGATTTTACTCTTTATATTAATTTTGGATGTTACTGACCTCACCAAAATAACTAGTACACAATAATAGTTGTATAAAATTGTTGTATTGAGTTTTTTATACTAGTATCTACTGTTCCACTGAAATGAAAATATAAAATTTATTTGTCTTCTAAAATCTAAATTACAAACTCAATCTAATCTGTTTTCTTATAAATCGGTTTTTTAAGTATCCGATTAACCGAATTTCGGATAACCGATTTATCGGTTTTCGGATAACCAATTAATCGGTTTTCGGATAACCAATTGACCAGTTTTCGGATAATCGACTAACCGGTTTTCGAAAAACCGATTAACTGGTTTTGATCTATATTTGAATACCCGGTTTTATCCAAAACCGATTTTTGAGAAAACCGATTAACCGGTTTTATTTTTTCCGGTTTTTGCCAGCAGTAGTAGAGACTTTCAAAAAGATGTTGGTTGACATTGATGAGGTTGATATATAACATTGTCTATCCTCACAGTGGTCACAAATAGGTTTCGACCAAATTTTTCAAAATTGGGGACACTGTGTGCCAGACTGTTATTTGATTAGTAGGTATATACCTATATGTACAAGGTTATCACGCGAAAATGTCCTTTTTTGACATAACTTGATTATTTTTGAAATTATTAAAAAGGAGTAAAGACTTTTAGCAACTTTTTTTTGCAGAAGGCAAACTTACTTTGTTTTTCAAATAGAACACTTTGTATATTTCAAAATAATTATATTTTCTTCATTTTCCCGATTTCAAAAATACCAACATGTGTAACGTTATCTGGAAAAGTTTTTAACATATTTTGATTTTGGTATTAAAAAATCTTTAATAATTTTGTTAAACGTAGTTGCCTTTGAAAACAAGATAGCTGCATTTCTGGAATAAATATGCAGTTTATTTGTCAAAGTAATGTTTCTCAAAAATCAATATCTGCCATGGTTAATTCTTCGTCTTCTTCTTCTTCTTAAAGACAACTACGTTTAACAAAATCATTAACGATATTTCGAATTATTTTAAAATATGCAGGGTGTTCTACTTAAAAAACAAAGAGAGATACCATGTTTTTTTGGTTCAAAATGTCCTGTACATAATTTAATTGTCTGTCTTTTATGTTTTCTTAACTGCCTCCCAAGTCACCGGAGTGACCGACTAAAAATTTACGATTTTGTGATAGGAAAAAGGTACAAGGCTCTACAGTATATTGTGGAATCCGAACCATAATCTGGGGCATCGACAGTTACATATCATACCTAAATTGGAAGCAAATTTCACATAAATTTGTAATTTGCATCGCGTTGGCATCGAATATCCTATAATTGGTAATTAGCTTTCTAGCCTACTTGGCTACTATCGCCTATCACAATTGTTTGCGTAAATTAATTTAACTGTCAACCCATCTTATTTACGATACGGTAAAAACAGCACTGAATTCCATAAAGTGCGCATGTGCCGCTCACAGTGTTATGGCCGCCGTTTCCGCACTTTCCGTGAAAATAACCAAACTATAATAAAGGGCAAGGAAAATAAAGAACCTATAATAAAGAGTAAGGAAAATCTTACTAACGAACTAAAAAATACTTATTTAAAAAAAAAAAATAAGTTTGTGATTCGAACCCTGGACCTACCGCGTGCTAGGCGAGTATCTTCTCTATCGTCTAATGAGTTCCTTGCTGACAAACGATTCCAAAAGGATTTAATACACTTTGACATGTCATGTAACTGCGCATGCCCCGCGGCTATCTTAAAACGGAATCCAGTGCTGTTTTTACCGTATTCTATCTTATTTATGTGATATATTTTAACCATTTTAACTTTTCTTTATTTAATATCAAGTTAATATTATCAGTCTCCTTACTTCAGTTTATTGGATATCATGTCGTTGAATAAAAGGAATCCTTTGTTTGGGATAATAAAATTGCAAGTTTTCATTTTTATTTATATTTTGAGCTCCTTTCAAATGTTTATATGTATTATCTATAATTAATACAGTCTAATCGACTTTCTTTAATGGAATATTCTCCTCTCTACTCCTCTCTACTTGCATGAACAAATAATATCTAAGGTTCGTTATTGCTTATCTAAATAATAAATTAAAATAAGTAGTAATAAAATATCGCAAAAATTTCGTCCCGTTTTATTTACTGTAATACAAAAGCTACTATTTCATCTAAACAGAAATTTTAGAACAAAATATATTATATTATGTAAATTCGCAGAGAAAACAACAGACTTATAACATCCATTGATTACATAACGTTTTATATATAACTTCCGGACGATTAAATTCCATTCTACAAACCGCGGGACCGTTGAGTAAATATGTTATTAATACACTTAGTAGTTTCCACAAACGCTAAGATACTCGACACGCATTTCACCAACCAAATTAGCATCATGTGGAGATGATAATGATATTCATCAGAGTGACGTCACCATGACTTACTAACCAGTAAAGCCGACTATTTATGATAGTCTTCTGTCACTACTCGTACTATTTATAAAGTTTGTAATGTCAACGCATTCATATGCACATAGTTGTCTGTCATTTGTTACATTTATAATTAATTTTAAACTGCTAATATTTATCTTATGGTTGTTCTCAAAAGCATGTTGGATAACACAACACATCTGTTTTCCATACACAAGAAGTAATATTCTCTTTAATACTACTATGAATTTATCATCTCCCTTGTCCAATATATTTTCGATTAGTCCTTACAACTAATTTCGTATACGACCTTCCATTTTTTTCATTTTTGCCTTTTTTCTTAAAGTTGTTACTTATTTTACAATATGTGAACCAACTGTCATACGACTTAATCAATTTGAAATGTGAATTTTGAACGACATATTTAGAATCAGCTACCCGAGAAGGTCTGTCATGTCGCGTCTCTTTGGTGTGGTAAAAATGATCAAAGATGGCCAAAATTGCGCTTTTTGCCACTTATAACCTCATTTTTCCAGAAACTCGACGTGGCTTTTTGTTGAAAAACTTGCATTTAGAGTAGAAAAACTAAGGGAGATCATTATATCTTTGTAAATAAAAAGAAATGTCAAATTTTGCAGCCTGGCGTAATTGTTTCATAAAATAATTTTGGAACCTTTTTTTGATTTACGTCATGATTATCCGTTAAAATGTATGTTTCTCTTTGTGGCTGGATAGTGCTCTTTTATTTTTTTTCTTGCGGCAATAAGTCACTTAGCAGAAGTTTAAAACAAATATCGCTACAGCGAGTATCTGAGGTTTTCTCTTTTCGCTGTTCTTATACATTAAACTTATCTACAATTTTGACAATATAGTGAAGATCCCCTTTAAAAGAACAATATTTTTGTACCATATCAGATGTCAATATAATAAAATTACTGCCCACGAACTTTATATCATCGTCGATTAGACACACGCAGAGTGCACTCAGCTTGATCATTTCTACATTCCTGTTACCTTGTAGTACGCAGATTTCATTTGAAAATCTATCTTCTTT
Source organism: Rhamnusium bicolor (assembly GCA_029963845.1). Lineage (NCBI taxonomy): Eukaryota > Metazoa > Arthropoda > Insecta > Coleoptera > Cerambycidae > Rhamnusium > Rhamnusium bicolor. Next base: position 144,943 of record JANEYF010004962.1, read on the forward strand.
TTCGGGAGGTCCATAATAATTCACTGCGTACTTTATGAAACCAGTGGCTGTTCCAGGTACCAATAAAACCTGAGGACGTTGTTGTACACATAAAAAAGTAGCATGGGCTGGCGGGGCTGCAATTCGAATTGCACACCATAACACAATGATTTTTTTTCATTATTACAAATCATATATTGAGGATGCTATGTACTGCAATGATCCATCATGGGCTCTTTATAACCTTGCCACCTACATAAAATATTAATGCGTAGTGGACACAATGTGAAATTTTCTGAAATGGGTTGATTTGGCTCTTCTTTTGCTGCTCTGCTTTGTAAGCACATGGTCAATCAATTTATATTTTCTCTATAACTTTTTTAATTTTGGAATATGTAGAAACGGGCAATGTCTAGTTAGGAATTGACAAATGATATTGGCTATCGATCTATCATGATTTGATGGTGTAATCCAATGCAGGTCGGGGTATTTGCTCGCTGAGTAGTTGTTTCGTTCAAATCATATTTAATAACAGTAGTTTAGTCCACCTGGGCTAGAGGTCGCCGCTCTCGGTATTTGCTTCGCAAGTCGCTATCCGCCACAGAGACATCTATGATGTCGGTTGGATAGTAGCATTTAGACCATACGAGAAGTTTCATACCTCTCACCATTACTCAATTTACCTTAGTTAGTATATGACTAGCAGGTTGGCCACCATCATTTGTCTGTTCCATAACCTATGGCATACTGAGGAGAACAAGTAAGTAGTAAAGTTCGAAACCGGTCTATGTCTGGTTAGGAATTGACAAATGATATTGGCTATCGATCTATCATGATTTGAGGGTGTAATCCAATGCAGGTCGGGGTATTTGCCCGCTGAGTTGTTGTTTCGTTCAAATCATATTTAACAAATGTCATACGACTGTCTTTGACAATTCTACTGCAACCACGAGTAAACCATGAATTGTATGGAATTGATAAAATTTTAATTTTTTTTTTCATTTTGCTTTCATTTTATTTTTTATTTCACTGACGATTTCTTTACTGACTTTGGTCAGTAATATCCAGTAGCAAAAGAGTAAGAGGTTAAGTGTAAAAATAAGGCACAGTATTATTACAGGAATAAAATTTCTTAATGTAATCAATATTTTGAACACTCATGCCAATCTCAAAGTGAGTTGGAACCTTTGATGTGAAGCTAAGACTCACGTGGTTTTCCACAAAACACCATATACTACTATACTACATACATATACTACTAGTGAGTCACGGAACCGTGACTGACTAATCAATAGAGCGGAATATATGGGATGACCCGCTGTCACTATTCATACTATTTTTACAATTTCTAATTTCCAAGCTTTCAAATGCATCCAGCTGTCTAGTATTTGTTACACTTCTAATTATTCTTAAATTGCTACTATCTATTTTATGGTTGTTCTCAAAGACATGTTGGTCAACATTAGACTTATCTATTCTACCATACTTGAGATGAGCCGTATGCTTTTTGAATCTAGTTTGAATTGATCGACTAGTTTGTCCAACATACTTTTGATTACAGTCCTTACAGTTAATTTCGTAAATCCACGACTATTCGTTTGTTTAAATTTTGTCTTTTGGATTGCCTAAGTCATTGTACTTTATTTCCCGATGAATTAACTACTGTCATACTTATATCTTTAAAAATCTTACCAATACCACGGGTGAAACGAGGATCATATGGAATCGACAAAAATTTCTTATTTTCTCTGTAATTTTGAAACGTCGAGAAATTGTCTTTTTAATTCACGTTTTCTAATCATTATATCATTTAAACTTACAAAATATCCATTACTTACCCCTGTTCTCATAATCGACTTTAAATTTATATATACGTCATGGTCAGTTTTAAAGTTTTTTAAATTTTGACATTTGCATTTAAAATAAATATACCTATTTAAAGTGACTTTAGTTAAAGCGAAATTTAAAATTTACTATGAAAATGGACTTTAAAGCTACATCCTTAAATACCATTTCCTTTTCAAACCTTTCCTTATTGAGGGAGAAACTTAACCGGCGCGCGACAAACTAAACAAAAAAAATTCGCCATTTTGTGTTGAGCACAACGGTGAGAGTCCTTAGTGATATTTTTTAAATTACTGGTATCTTTTCTGTATATGTCCAACTTAGTTTCACTATTTCTAATTTATTAATACATCTAAAACCGGTAATTGCCCAGAGTTTTCAATTTCATATGTGAATTTAACTGCCGCGAAACGACTGTTTAATTTAGAAACAAAGTTGTCAATATCAGCGACTGCATAAACATCATCCACATCCCTGAGCCCATACCAAAACGTATTTCAAGTTTCTGAAATCTATCTGGAAAACATAGTATGAGAGAATATTTCTTAGTGTTCTTATACATATTCAATTTACAATTCTAAGATATTTCATCATCCATAACAGAAAGAGAAAATACAGATTAAGTAGGTATATAGAACTTACAAACATCTGCACAAAATTTCCGATCCATTTTCCCAGACGTTTACGTTGTGTCTTTGAGATATTAACTCAAATATTTATTCTGATGATACAGTAGCAACTTTTCCAGTGATTTAATACTTCACATAAAGAAACCCTTTTCATTTCCTTTATGCTGTTCTATTTGGATATTACCCCTTCATCGTTATACAAATTATTAACGACTAATATATCATATACGAGGGTAAAGTGACAAGTAATGCATCATATTAGGTGTGTTCTTTTCAAAACAGTCTGTGTGAGTTGCCTCAGTTATTCTCATTTATGATTGATTTAGGCAGCTTAAAAAACTCTCTAACATCATGTTTCTTTAAAATAGAATAAGAAAGTATGAATTATTTAGTTCGGTTGTTGGGCATTCGATATGGTGTAACCATGTCACTTCTTAGGCAATAATGGTCCTAAGAAATTACGTATTTTTAACACGCTTTTATTAGCTTCACCTGTATGTTTGCTTGCTTGTTTGTAACCGACTCTTTGGACTCGATTTTGACCCACTTTAAACGGACAGATTTAATTGAAACTTTGTACACTTACGAAGAACCGGTAACAATACAATAATTTGATAAGTTTATATCATTATCCTGATCAGGATCGCCAATCCTTTCCTCACGTATCCCTGCGTGAAAGCAAAGGCTTAATATGTAAGTAGATGCCGTAATTGTTAATTAGCTCGGTGGTCGAGTGGGTTAAGGCAGTCGACGCGAAACGACAGACTCCTCCGGCGTGAGTTCGAACCTCACGGCTGAATAAAAAAAAATTTTTTTTTCAGAAATATCTGTTGGATCGTAATATATTATAATATGAGCATCAATAAGCAATATAAATATAGTTTAAAACAACTAAAAAACACGCTTTCATAGCACATCAAACTAAAAACTTAAAAATAAATATAGTTTAAAAAAAACTAAAAAACACGCTTTTAAAGCACATCAAACTAAAAAGTGAAAAATAATTATTAATATAAACTGAAAACAATAATGAACGAAAAAATACTAGTATTATTGTGAAAAAAAGCGTGGGGTGCTTTGTGCAATATTTTTCGTATATCGAGCACCCCACGCTTTTTTCACAATAATACTAGTATTTTTCGTTCATTATTGTTTTCAGTTTATATTAATAATTATTTTTCACTTTTTAGTTTGATGTGCTTTAAAAGCGTGTTTTTTAGTTTTTTTTAAACTATATTTTATTCACTACTTCCGATCTCGATGGCAAAAGTGTTTGTGTCGTAATCGGTCAATGAATATTATTTATACATTCGAAATCTTCTCTTTTGTAACTGATCATATCTCCTCTCCCCGAATTCTTTCTTTTAGTTCAATTAAGTTACGAGGATAATTTACGTAAATGCTACTTTTGAGATATCCTCTAAACAAAGAAATCCAATGTCATAAGGTCTGGCCATTCAATAGGCTAAACCAGCGATTTGGATATATCGCTTTAATGTATAAACGTACAGGATTATACAGTTTGTTTTTTCATTTGTAATTAACAAGACTCGATAAATGGGTCATAGTAATTGAATACAGTTGTCATAATTTGAGACTCAAATCCCTAATTGATTTTCTTTCTTTTCAGGTAAGTTGCCACAACATCCACAAAGAAGACTTAGTAGTATGGTAGTAAGTTTAATATTATTATATCACAAAATTTATGATAACAATAATTATAAAACGGATGTATAAACAACAAAAAATATTCAAAGTTTTAAATGTATTTTTATTCTAAATCTTTCAATTGAATGTGCTAACGGCACATTTTTGTCACTATACAGGGTGAGGCAATAATGCGTTCGACTTCGATATCTTCGAGAACTCGACATATCGAAGTCGGACGCACTATTGCCCCATCCAGGATATGTGAAGAAATTCTTTATAAATGCAGTCGCACTGCTGCCTCCTGAAATGTTTCTAAAACAGTTATCAGGAAAAAAAGTTCTCACTCTTACTACAATTAATTATAATCGAAAATTAAGTATATTCATTGATCGGTGAACAACTCAGAAGAATAAAATCAAGTTAATCAGATATTTTCCATATTAAAACCCACCCCATTACTTTGTTATATATATTATATAATTCTTTACAATTAGCACTTTTAATTCTTTTGTAGTATAAAGGCTACTTTACAACACAACCACTGATATATAAGGCACAAGCACAAGGTGATCATTTTAAGTACCTCACTCGACTTTACTATATATTTCACCTAGGAAAAAATCCAAAACTGCACATGTATTTTTTTGAGGAATTCACATTCTAAAGGAAAAAAGCAATTGAACGTCAAATAAAAAAGCTATGGCCGATAAAAGTACAAGAATTAACACACTGTATATTAGTGCAGAAATGACCATAGAATTTTTTACTGATTATAAATGCATATAACATTCATATTGTTCACTTCCGATTTAACAGGAAATTCCGAAATATATAGCATTGACATATATTTAATCAGATGAGGATTAAATTTAAAATAACACAAATATATCTTTTAAATCAAATTCAACTGTGAAAACAAATAAAAATATTTAAACAATTCATTTATTTCAGAAATTAAAATAATTCTATAGATTTTATTTACAGCAAATGTTCGAAAACATTACCGATTTGCTGCCGACAGTGGCGAAAGCGTATGACCAAATTCTCTGCATCCGCTTAAAATAATTGGGTTGTTAATTCTATTTCTTGTTGAATTTTTTAATTTGATCAAACACCTTTAGCTCCATTTGCACAAAATAGTAATATTTTCGAACATTTGTTGTAAATAAAATATACAGAATTACTTTAGTTTTAAGAATAAATAAATTATTTAAAAGTTTTTATCTGTTTTCATAGATTTTTGTTTTTTAAAAGATATATTTGTGTTATATTAAATTTCAATCCTAATATTTTAATAAATATGAAAGGTAAAGATAATATATTATATATTGCTAAATTCAGAAAGAAAGTCTCTTTAAAATAAAAAAATAAAGGATATACCTCTTAAAATAAAAAAGTTAAAATAATTTCCATTTAAACCGGAAGGCAAATATATGAATGTGATACGCATTTATAAACAGTTGAATATAACATGTTCATTCATTTCAGCATTAATACACAGGGAGTCAATTTTTATATTTTTCAGTTTTTAGGCCTTAACTTTTTACTTGACGTTCAATTGTTTTTTATTTTAAATAAACAAAGAAAATTTACTTTTAAATGTTTCAAAATTATGTTTTCACTCTACACGTGTTTCGGCTTTTTAGGACCTTTTCAGGGGTACAGATGAGACGTACTAAATTATAATTTGTGTTCCTTGCTTATATATTGAATGTTACATCTGGCAACTTATACTAATAAAAATGGTTCGAAAAATTTGGAATTTTTTAGGAAAGTTAAATTACTTTATCTAAAATGTGGTGACCTGCGAATATTTGTTGTTCATTTGTAATCGTTTTTTTTTTATTTTTGGAAACTTTCTTAATTTCTAATATTTCTAGTAACTCTAATATTTTGCTTTTCTTTTCAGATTGAAGTGATTTTACATTATCCATATTTATAAAGTGATTGTTTTCTATACAGTGTGTTGACATGCCGGTGCTATATACGTTGTTTACAATAGACTTTTTATGCTCTTCAAGTCGCTTTTTTATGTTACGTCCACTCTGGCCAATGTATATAGCGTCGCAGTCACTATATTTTAGTTCATACACTCCTGTCTTTTGTAGTTTTTCTGTTTTACCCTTATTGTTTATTAACATTTTTCCTAGGTTATTTTTATTTACAGATATTGTTTTGCAACCTAATTTACTTAATTTATTGCTGACTTTATCACTAATTCCAGGTCTATAATTAATACATTTGTGGATGATATTGGCGTCTTGTACATAACCAGCATAAAACTCCTTGTACATATTTTTCTTTTGTTTTGTTTTTATTAAATTATCTATGATACTTTCTTTGTATCCATTATTCCTTGCTATTTGTTTTATTGTGTTGACTTCTTTTTCAAAATTGTTTGGACTTAAAGGAAAGGTTAGCAGACGATGAACAAAACTATGAAACGATGACATTTTTATTTGGAAAGACTGGTTAGAACTATTGTGTATTACTGAATCTGTACAGGTAGGTTTACGGTAGATATCGAATTCTAAACAACAATTATGACTTTTTATGTTCACGTCTAAAAAGTTAAACCGTTTTCATTTTCTTTTTTATAACGTGAATTGAATTTTTTCATTAAAGGAGTTAAGTAAATTTAGAAATTGTTTTAACTGTCTTTCCGTACCTTTCCAAATGCAAAATACATCATCTACATAGAGTATCCAAAAGAACACATTTTCTATTAAAATGTTTTTGGTGTTGAATAATTTATTTTCAAAATCTGACATGAAAATTTCGGCTAATAAGGGAGAGATTGGTGAACCCATCGATAATCCATCTAACAACTTATAAATTTCTCCGTTGAATTTAAAATAATTTTGGTTAGTGCAATTTTTAATAACGATATTTAACCCTTTTTTTATTTTCTGCGCTTATATCTGAATTATTTATAAGTTGGTCTATTATATAAAGTTTGTAGTGGAATTGAAGTAAAAAGACTTTGATAGTTGATTGATTCGACCTTTACTTGATGAAAATCCATTTTACAATAAACACAAAATAAACTTCTGTTTGATTTTCACAATTTTAATAAACTTTTGACAATTGTTTCGCCACACAGTGGCTTCGTCAGATGGTGAGTACAAGACTATTTATTGTAAAAAGACTTTTCACATCAAAAGATACTAATTTCGCATTTCTAGGAATTGTTAGGTCTTTAACTTTTTCTATGAACTGAAAAGAATTTTTGATTGAATATCTCGATTCAAAATTTATGAGACCAGGTAGTAAATTATTTAATTCCTTGCAAAGTTTATAAGAGGGTTGTCTTCTTTAAGGATTTTGGGTAGTCCGTAGAACAATGGTGGTGAGGGGTTCATTGTTTTAAATTTATATGTTTGTTCTGGTGGTATGACTGATGTACACTGCTTTAAAGTTTTTATGATGTCGGCTTGAAAATAACCTAGGAAAAAATGTTAATAAACAATAAGGATAAAACAGAAAAACTACAAAAGACAGGAGTGTATGAACTAAAATGTAGTGACTGCGACGCTATATACATTGGCCAGACTGGACGTAACATAAAAAAGCGACTTGAAGAGCATAAAAAGTCTATGGTAAACAACGTATATAGCACCGGCATGTCAACACATTGTATAGAAAACAATCACTTTATAAATATGGATAATGTAAAATTACTTCATTCTGAAAAGAAAAGCAAAAAATTAGACTTACTAGAAATATTAGAAATTAAGAAAGCTTCCAAAAATAAAAAAAAAACGATTACAAATGAACAACAAATATTCGCAGGTCACCACATTTTAGATAAAGTAATTTAACTTTTCTAAAAAATTCCAAATCTTTCAAACCATTTTTATTAGTATAAGTTGCCAGATGTAACATTCAATATATAAGCAAGGAACACAACTTATAATTTAGTACCTCTCATCTGTACTCTTGAAAAGGGCCTAAAAGCCGAAACACGTGTAGAGTGAAAATATAATTTGAAACATCTATAAGCAAATTTTCTTTGTTTATTTAAAATATTTAATAATGTTTCACAAGGAGCCAACCGCAGAATCAGTACAATGTATTGTTTTTTATTTTCGAATTTGGATTTTTCAGGAAAAAAATACATAACTATAGTTTCGGAATTGTTTTTCTATGTGAAAGATAAAGCAATGAAATCGAATGTGGCAATTAAAATGATCACCTGAGACCTGCGCTTAACTTTGGTGAAAATTTTGATCTCAATCTAAAATCGATTCATACGAATCGAATGGTTGAGAACTTGGCATTTATTAGTTCACGCACCTCTTTGGAATATTGTGGTATTATTTAGTAGTCATCTAATTTTTTTTTTCAATTTTCACGGAGATTGTCCAGTAAGCGTCACTGACACTACCATCTTGTGCGATCAACATCAAAGTAAATGAAAAGTCTGAGATGTGTTTTTTGAATGTTCTGTTCACATTACTTATATTTACGGATTTTCCTCTTTCCTTTAAATGAAACCGTTAGCATAAATGAAAATTACATTATAAATTGAGTATAAAAAATAAGGCAAATTGGTTTAGTAGTGGATATAATCTTATTTCAGTAGTTTATCTCATACACCATTGTATGCGTGTCTACTTATATATCAATTTGATATCTTTTATGCTCTGAAGTGAAATATTACCGGTCAATTGATATATAAGTATGAAATGATTGAAACCTTGACAGAGATGAATGCACGATTCCGTATTGTACTATTATTGTCCTTTGTATACAAAAGAGTTTGATGTTATAGACAGAATTTAAAAAAATATTTCTAAAGGTTAAATTATGTTATAGTCGAGTGAACATTATTTCTTAAGTATTTCGACTCCAGCAAACATAAAAGTGGAGGTTACAAAGTTATATATTCAAACAAAAGCACATAGTTCACATGTTAGTTTGGTTCACCGATTTCAACATTTTCTCTTTTAGAACTGTATAAAAAGTTGAAATATTCTGTTATTTTACTGTAGTATACCATGTGTCCTAAATTCTATTCTCGCCATTTTGATCTTAAGAACTCCAAGGTCGGGTAAATAGAATAAGTTTTAGCAAATTTTATACTGATTCCAAATCCGTTAAGAAATCACGGCTAACCGAAACCGCTTTTGAAATTTTCCAAGAAAAACGAAAATTTTGTTATTTCTCTTTTTGGCTGTAGTCAAGTAATCCTTGGTCAGACAGGTTTTAGACTTTTACATTATTAGGACACTTTTTGGAGTCCAATATTTTGTTCTAGAAATGAATGCTCGATAGTCTTTTGTTTCGGAGATATCCGAGGTAACTTTTGTTTTTCTTATGGCAACCATATTGGATTTTTCGTTTTTCAGATTGCGCTTAAAAAAAATTTCAGTTGATGTATCACTTGCCAAGGAAAAATTATTTTTCAAGGGACTAATTTAAGAAAAGTTAACCATTACGTAACAAAACAAGATAGTAGGCCATGGAAAATTATAAAGTTTTTGTAAAGCCAGAGACAAGGAAGTTGCTTATTCAGACAGCGACTAATTATTATCTATGGACTTAAAATCTACTGTAAGTTGCTTTATTAGTACAATTTTCTAAAAATATCAATTTTTAGAGGATCATTAAGGTTTTATTTTACAGAAAATTGTCAATAAAGTATTTAAAACTTGAACAAAGAAATCCTCTTCATCAATAGCATTCTTGCATGCAAAGTAGTTAGTAATTAGTTAAATTTAAAAAAATAATTTTCCAAAAACGACCAAATTCACACATAAGTATTAGTAAAATTTAGTAGGCTGTGGTTTGAAACAAATAATAAACATTACTATTAGTTGACAGTTGTTTACGAAATAGTAGTGGCATTATTGTAAATTATTTAATAACACTTATTATTACTGTTCAAGAGTGTGACTATTAAAAATAGTGCACATGTTCTCAAATGTAGGTAAATTTAATATGTTAGAATGTTATTTACAAATAAATAGAAATTCGCAAAACGCGTCGGCTTCCTATCTAGAAACGTTTCCGGAGAGAATGCAACCACATAGAACAGTTTTTGGAAGAATTGTAACAATTTGTTAAATAACGAGTTTTGATAATAAAACAGACCAGTATGATATTGATAATGTTGATCGCACAAATAATATTCTCGAAGCTGTTAATAATAGTCCTCGCATGTCAGTGCGACAAATTGCAGACGAAACAAATATTCCTAAGACAACTGTACACAAGACATTAAAACAAAGGAAATATCATCCGTACAAACCTACAATTGTCCAAGCTTTAAACAATATTGATTTTGGTAGAAGACTTGAATTTTGTCGTTGATTTAATCAGAAATGCGAAGAACAATCTGATTTTCAATCGAGAGTTATATAGACCGATGAAAGTCGTTTTACAGATTGTGGAATCTTTAACAAGCACAATTATCACCACTGGGCCACAGAAAATCCGCATGTAACTACGCAAAGAAGATTCCAAACTAGGTTTGGATTCAATGTTTAGTGCGGCATGATAGGTATTACCTTTTCTCTTCCTATTCTACTCCTATGATCTTCCTATAACCCTTTCCTTAATTATTATTTCGCCATTTAATTCGTCCATTCATTTTTCACACCAATTTAACGGGAGCAGCTATTGTGGCTCCAACAAGATGGCTGTCCTGCACATAATATTAATAATGTTAGACGGATATTGCAGGAAAATTTTGGTAACCGCATAATTTTAAATAGAGCACCAGTATTGTGGCCTTACTGCTCGCCTGATATAACCCCTCCTGATTTTTATTTTGGGGGTATGGTGAGAAATAAAGTGTATGATTTTAAAAACCAGGAAATTATCGATATTATGGACGACAGAATTAGGGGAGTTTTCCGCCCACAAAAAAAACCCCCCCCCCCCAGAGGGGAAACCCGGGCCGGGGGGGGGGGGGGGAAAAAAATTCACCCCGAGGGGGAGGGGTCGTTTGGGGGTTTTTTTTTTCCCCCCCCCCCTTTTTTTTTTTTTTTTTTTTTTTTCTCTTTTTTTTTTTTTTTTTTTTTCCCCCCTTTTTTTTTTTTTTTTTTTTTTTTTTTTTTAAAAAAAATATTTTTTTTTACACCCCCAACTACCCCCCCCTTTTCTTTTTTTTTTTTTTTTTTTTTTTTTTTTTTTTTTTTTTTTTTTTTTTTTTTTTTTTTTTTGGGTTTTTTTTTTTTTTTTTTTTTTGGGGGGGGGGTTTTTTTTTTTTTTTTTTTTTTTTTTTTTTTTTTCTTTTGGGGGGTTTTTTTTTTTTTTTTTTTTTTTTTTTGTGGGTGGGGGCCACCCACCATTGGTTTTCCCCGTGGGGAACAAAAAAACCCCCCCCCTCTCCCCCCAAAAAAAAAAAAAACCCCCCCCCCCCCCCCCCCCCATTTTTATCTCCCCCTTTTTTTTTTTTTTTTATAAAATTCCCCCACCCCCCCCCGCGTTCTTTCCCCCCCCCCTTCACCATAAGACGTATTTTTTTTTTTTTTTTTTTTTTTTTTTTTTTTTCCCGCGGCTTGGTTTTTCGCGTCTGTCGTGTCTTGTTTTGTCCTCGTCCCACTTTCTTTTTTTTCTCTTTTTTTTTTTTTTTTTTTTTTTTTTTTTTTTTTTGGGGGTGTCCGGGGGTGGCGGCCCCGGGGGGGGTCCCCAGGGTGTGTGGGGGGGGGGGGGGGGGGGGGGTTTTTGTTTTTTTTTTTTTTTCCCCCCCCCCCCCCCCCCCCCCGTTCTTTCCCCCCCCCCCCCCCCCCCCCCTTTTTTGGTTTTTTTTTAATATATATTTTATTTAAATAATTCAGTCCTCCACGGCGGGTGTGTTTTCTCCGGGTGGTGCGCCCCCTCGCGTTCTTGTCATTGTTTTTTTTTTTGTTGTTTTATATTTTATTTATTCTAATATTTTTTTTTTAATTACCCCAATAAAAAACCCCCCCACCACCCCCCCCAAACCACCACACAAATAATCCAAACATTCCCCCCCCCCCCCCCCCCCCCCCCCCCCCCCCCCCCCCCCCCGTCTTCCCCCCCCTGGTCTCCCCCCCGCCGCCCCTTCCCCCCCCCCCCCCCCCCCCCGCCCCCCCCCCCCCCCCCCCCCCCCGCTCCCCACCCCGGATATATTTATATATAATACCCCCCTCCCCCCCCCCCCCCCCCCCCCCCCCCCCCCCCCCCCCCCCCCCCCCCCCCCCCCCCCCCCCCCCTATCTCTCCCCCCTTCTTCTTCTTCTCCCCCCCCTTCCCCCCCCCCCCTCGCCCCCCCCGTCGGCGGCTTTTCCCCCCCCCGCTCCCAACCGGGTGGGCCTCCCCCCCCGGAAAGAAAGGTATACTCCTTAAAAAAGAAAAAAAAGCGGCGGCCCCCGGCCCCGGAGGCCCCCCTTGTGTTTGTCCCCCCCCCCCAAACTGTAATAGTAAATGAACTATTCTGAAAAATATTAAGTTTTAAAAACAAACTGAGTTCCTCTTCTTGGTAAAAGTTAAAATATAGAGTGGAATGAAAAATAATATTAACTGAAAATTTTTTTGCTAATTATTATTTACTAACTTTTACAAATCTTATCACAGATAAGTATTACATATATCTTTTTAAACAATTATTTTCCCGGCTATTTGCCAAAACGCTAAAACTTGGATTATAAAAAAGATAATATGCACATTATGTTCAGTACGACTGACTCAATAATGTTATTTTTAATTTCAACTATTCTGTCTAGTAAAACCAAAAATAAATAAAACACAAGGTCCTCACCAGTTGACACTCACTTTAAAAAACTTTAAAATATCTACCGACACGTGTTTCTGCTTGCATTGCGTCATCAGGGTAGCCAGCACATTTAAAGAATCCAAAGTAAGGAAACTTGTAAACCTTAATGTAATAAATATTAATGGCTTCAGAGAACAGAATAATTGAAATTATATAGTGGAAATACCCCTTAGGGTCGAATGAAATAATTTAAAAACAAATTAAGTTCCTTTTCTTGGTAAAAGTTAAAATATATTTTTAACGTTTTGGCAAATAGCCGGGAAAATAATTGTTTAAATAGATATATATTATACTGTGACAAGATTTGAAAAATTTAGTAAATAGTAATTAGCAAAAAAATTTTCAGTTAATATTATTTTTCATTCCACTCTATATTAAGTTTTTATAAATGTTTAGACCATTATTTAATGAGATACCAACTGACATAAAAAAATTCAGTAATCTTAACATCTTCACAAGAATCTGTTTAAATTTTGTAAAATTAAATTTTTGACATACAGGGTGTTTCCGTTTAATGAGCAGGACTTCATCATCGCATAAAGGTCATTTTAAGCAAAATATTCTCAATGAACATACTCTTCGAACCTAAAGAAAATCGTTTTTCCGTTATCTTGTGAATGGAAAGAAAGAATAATTTTTTGCGTGAAAGAAATATTTGTTGATGTGCTTTCTACAAACGTGCCAATTTTCACGTTGATAGATTCATCAGTGGCGTACTTATTGGATGCATTTTACTTTTCTTAAAAAAATAATGACACGCCAATGTCTTAATGGCAATATTCCACCCTTTTTTTCGAATCCTCAGATATATAAAAAAATACCGCTGCCAATTACTTGGTAATCAGAACTTTCTCACCGTAGTAAAATTCGACGTGTAGTGGAGTTTACAATAAAAGTAATTTTTGACATTTCAACAAAGTCACAATTTGACGTTTCAAAAAAGTCACTTTGACGTTTCAAAAGTCACATCTTTTGACGTTTTAAAAAGTCACATTTTGATGTTTCAAAAACGTCACATTGGTGGAATGTCACTAATATATTTTTTAGACATTGGGGCCGATTTTGCTCATGAACGAACTCAATCTCTTCCTTGACCTCTAGAGTGTGTGTACCAAATTTGAAAACTTTATCTCAAAAACTGTAGCTGCTATCGCGAACCAGACAAACACACAGACACACAGACAGAAAATTTTGTCTGTCTGAAATTTTGTGTATCGTCATAATTCGTCGAGATTCGTCCAGAAATGCAAAAAAAAATTCAAAATTTTTTTCACGAATCCATAACCTCAGTTTTGAGAGGTGAGAAAGTAAAAACTCTTTTTTTATTTTTTTCCTAGGTTGCACGGTTTTCGAATAGAACTGAAGTTATATTGGGTACATCAATGCACGCTGCAATTAAGTATTTAATCTCCCACAAAATTTCATTAATGTTAGGTGGCTTTGGCTACAAAATATTTAGAATGTCAATCATTTGACAGAAGTCAACAGTTTCTTCGTCGTTTATTTCAATAATTTTAAAAACTTTGGCAATTTTTGTAACCTATTTAGGTATTGCCTTAATTTTTAAAATACCAATAATGTAAGAACTGTCAGTGATGAGTATGATAAGAAATTACAATTTTGTGAAATAATAATGGACAGGTGCAATAATGATTCACATTTCCTAAAGAACACAGTCCTCTCAGACGCTGCTACCTTTTACCCAAATGATGAAATAAACAGACACATCTGTATGTATTGTACACATGAAAATCTTCACTGGATAAGATAATCCCATACCCAGTTTCCACAGAAAATAAATTATTGGTTGCCTCATTGGACATTGGTTTCCTTTTTTTACTGAAGAAAATTTTACAGCTACAAGACATTTACCTGTGTACCATCACATATGGACGTAATATTGGGAATATTTGTATCAAAGATTTACACAAAAATTGATTGGAAAAAGAGGTGCTATGGAATGGGCACCCCGATATCCAGATATGAACCCTCTGGATTTTTATTTGTGGTGTCATTTAGAAAGTTTATTATAAGAAAAACACCGGAAATCTAGATGACGTAAAGTTGAAGGTCGAAATCGAAATTCAGTAAATAAATAGGGTGTTCTGTTTAAAATAAAAAAGTTAATATCACTTGCGCAAGCGATCGTCAATGATACAAAATTCGTAATATTACCAAAATGTCAGCAAATATCAAATACAATCAACGCAAAAAACCCCACCACAACGATATAAATGGCTTTGTTCTCACCACTTTACCTATTTATGTACCTTTGTCAAATTCAAATTCCATATGAACACTTTCGACAGATTTTAAGATTAAGAATTTATATTAACACAAATCTCAGCTTTTACTCTACAAAATGATTATTGCCAAAATGTCTAGTCATAATGAAAATAAATAAACAGTATGAATCACTGCAATTTTTTAATACAACGATAGCATAACTTCAACATAATTTTCAAAATAGCTTTGAATTTAATATATCGCTATACATTAAATACTACAATAAAGCAAACATTTCTGTAACATACCACTTCATTCTGGGAATTAACTGACGTCGTCATCTTCAAGCTATTATAAGCACGTTCTAAACAGTATCCACGAGAAAATTTAACATACGGACGGATGAATCCCAGAGAGACAGCTCGCCGAAAATTATGTCATGTGTGTAATATTTCTCTTTTAATTAGAGCACTACTATGTTATAATATGGTATGAATGTAGAGTAGCACACTTAAAATTGAAATAATGCCATTACGTCTACGTCGACGCTAACTATGTGTTAAGCTGAGAGAGAAATTCCTGTTAATCATATTAAATAGCCAAGATTATGATGTAGTTACTGCGATCGGTTCTAATTATTTGTGAAATTCAAGAATTACTTTTGATTTTGTGGCAACCAGAAATAATTTAAACTACGAGTTCGTAATTTGTGCATTTGATGAGAGAATAGTAGTGGAAAATAAAGGCAGTTTCGCCATATAAATGTACAGGGTGTCCCATGTAAACAAAATACTCAATTTTTTGCCCTTATTATTACTAAGCATGAAAAAAAAAATAAAAATCTAGTCTTGTGAAATTTTTTGTGAGGAATCTAATTCTGTGCAGAAAGAAACAATTAAATGCAAAATGTACAAAGTTAGTCAAAAAACTAATTTTTAAAAAATTAACATCCGGTTCGGTGAAGTAATTGGCTAGAGCACGGACACTTATATCATTTAAGATATTTAACGAGTAAAAGTGAACAGAGTACTCCACACTGCACAGTTCATTATTTGCATCAAGTAGGCTTGCGTCATATTTTAAATTGGTAACTTACTGTATTCCAAATGAAATTTTACAAAAAAGAGCATATTATATTATTGGACTACCCATTCATAGACTATAACTAATGATTAAAATAAACGTTTTTAAAACTGTTGAAGTAGATAAGAAAATATAAAGTGACAAAAAAATAAATTACACAATAATACGGTAAGTTACCTATTTAAAATATAACGCAAGCCTACTCGATGCAAATAATACTGTGTAGTGTGTAGTATATGTATATCTAGCGCCAAGTGTGGTCAATTAGAAAAAGAATACGAGCGATGGCTGTGGACTAGGATAAAATGAGATGGAATAAGACACCCAGTGAACACAAGGACAGGAAATTTACTAACATTAAAACAATAAATAAACTTAAAATTAATAATAGGACAATAACAGAAAAGGACACCGTAAAATACTTAGAAATTACATTGGACAAACGACTTAGATTCAAACAACACATAACGAACACAAGACGTACGGAACACTAAGCAGACTCTACCCGCTAATTAACAGACGAAGTATACTAACAACGGACAATAAACTTTTACTGTACAAAACGATACTAAGACCGACATTAACGTACGCTTATGCTGCCTGGAGCCAAATTTCAGACACACAATACAAACCACTACAAACGACCCAGAACAAATTACTTAGACTGCTCACAAACTTAAACCAATACATACGTATAGAAGACTTCCACAGACAGACAAACATTGACAACATCCAACCGCACATATACGAGACTGCAAATAAATTTTAAAAAACCAACATACAAACATCACGAATAACTAGGGACATGACTTACCTAAGAAGCTACCATGACATATCTCACACACACAAATATATACACGAAAGACTTCCACTGTACAACGAACAGAGATAACCTAACTGACATACGGACAACTCACAATGACACAACAAATTCCCATCCATCCACCCCTCCTTCTTCCAAACACACAACACACGCATAAACAACCAACAACTATAACCCACAAATAAAATAAAAATAAAAGTGAAACAGGTTTTTTACAAAATTTTTCCTGTACAGATCAAGACCCCACAAAAAAAAACATTCAACATTAGTTTGTTAAAGCATTTAGCACAGGACAGCAATTGCTCTGTATTGCAGGAAGGAGCCAAAAAAATAAACTATGACCTTATAGGTATTTTTAGGCCATGCCAGCGGCCTGAGTAGGTGTCTATCGCATTTTCGCGAAATGTAACACTTACCTTATCATATTACATTGAAATAAATGAAATAAATATCCTAAATAAAATAAAATACCTTAGTTTAAGGCATATACTTTAAGTATTAAGTATCAATAAAACTGTTAAAATGGAAAACGGAAATGGGACAGGCCCAGTCTATGCCCCACCAGTCGGCTACAATACACTCACACTGTAACGTCCATCTCGCTTGTCCAATCGGTCTCTGTTAACAGTTGGCCACATTAGCCGTTTTACACACGGTATAGTTAATTTCTAATCATTAAATATAAACGGTTGATTTTAGCGACGTAAGACAAGTATATTTCTTTACTTAAAATTAGTGAATACAACATTATTTCAGATAAAAATGTCCGTACAGCTATTTAGAAAAAAAAACGGAACATATTTTTTTCTTTTAATGCATTATATATGATGCCATGTATAACTGTGGTCAAAATTGGTATGAAATTATGATTTCTCACCACAAGAAACCTATCTGTACCGATTTTGAGCCTGATACGTCAAGTAGTTTGGGAGTTACACCCAAAAGGTCATTTAAAAAATTTACTTCATCTCATTAACTACGGACATTTTAGTTAGGCATGTTTAGTTATATCTTTATATTTTGAGACAAAGAATCTTCAATTATGTATGGAGATAAAAGCCTTGTATCGATGTGATGTTTACGTTTAATGGGGATAGGCAAAGTTTTATAGAAAAATTTTTTATATAGTCGACGTTTCGAATTTAATTAAATCATCATCAGCACTCTGTATATAAAAGATAACAAAAAAATAAAATAAATTAATTGTTAACGTGTTCTAAAACAAACTTTATACCTCTTGTAGTTGTTTATTTTAATTTAAACATTTGTACTGAGTCGATTTTTTTATGTTTTTTTTTTGTGTTTTATACATACATTTTTATGTTTTTTATAATAATTAAAACAAAAATTAATTCTGTGAACCTTCAAATTCTTTTAAATATCAACTATGAGTTATTTTATAGTAGCGTGTTTGTTTGTTTTAGAATATGTTAAAAATTGTTATTTTGCCTTCTTTTTTGTTATCTTATGTATACGGAGTCCTGAGGATGATTTAATTAAATTCGAAACATCGACTATATAAAAACACAGGCCGACAAAATTGGAGGAATCTCCAGAACCTGAGACCAGAGTACAAAGGTTTTTGGTGCGCTGAATCCGAATCCGACCTCAGAATTGCTCCATCACATCAGGTTTTCAAGATATCCTAACCTAAAAATGCAAAAAACACGGTTTTCCGCTATATTCGGAATTATATTACACCGCGAATTAATTTCTCTCCACAAAAACCTAAATCTTCCCTCAAAACAAATATATATATATATATATATATATATATATATATATATATATATATATATATATATATATATATATATATATATATATATATATATATATATATATATATATATATATATATATATATATATATATATATATATATCGAACTAGGGGTTTTTGTATTGTAACTGTAGGAAATCATTCTTTAAATGTAACAATTTCCCTTTTTGGTGAGTCAATATTATTTTAGTCTCAATATATTTTGATTCTAATGCTAAGAACACTGTTATTTACTTCAATGCAATTCTTGCTCTTAGATTGAGTAGTTTTAATAGTTTCTATGATAAAATGTATTAGAAGTATTGTTTTTGGTGTATTATATACCGAAAACTTCATACTAGGGCAATCAGATATGAATGACTATAAAATATATAGTTATTTATTATTACTATCATGTTAGGTTTGAAAAAATGATTATGTAATATCCAATAATAATGTCATTATTTTTTCTAGAATTTCATAAATACTAAGCAATAAATGTCAGATTTTTAAAATGTATACTAACTCCAAAACACTTCAAAAACGTTTTTTGTTCGACCTCAACGTAATACGTATTATCAACCAATGGCACGTTGAGAATATGTTTTAAAAAGGTATGTGTGTTTACTGGCTATTTCCTCATTTTTCAATCACACAATCAAGATATCGTTAAGCCTAATTCAATCTTGGCGCATTCGCCATTTTCTTAAATAAATTTCCTGCTTCTATTATTTTGTATCGTATCCAATTTATTTCAGAATTAAATCAGCTGCATGAGTTAATATTGTCTCAAGGAAGTTAAAAGTTAACAAATGTGTACAGAGAAACATATAGTGCAATTTTCACTAAAGTAAAGAAAAACAAGACATACACCAAAGTGTGTCACATTGCCGAATTTGGGATTTAGCATTCTATTCAAAGTATAAAAATATACAGAATGTCGTGATTACAACTGGAAAATTGTTGTTGTTTCTGGTGCAATCATAGATGCCCTTTAATTTTGTGTTGGCGTTAATACTGAGGTTGTTTCTGCAAACACCAAAAACACTCGGTATTATACTCGACGCACATTTCACCAACCTGATATTTATTTCTGGAGTGGGTTGGAACCTTTGATGTGAAGATAACACTGACGTAGTTTTCCACAAAAACACCAAAACACTATATACTGCACTCGACGCGCGTTTCGCCAACCAAGTTGGCATCATCTGGAGATGATTAAAACTGTAGTTTGTCGTGACACTCGTTAACTTGTCTGGGCTAAGTAGTGTCTCGACTTGGTATATCCCGACGTCCAGTAGTTTTGTGATCACCCCTGCCAGGTAGGGGTACAAGGTTAAGAAAGTATAGCAGACTTCCTGAAGAGGTCCTGAACTTATTTTCATAGAAACGTGTGTGAGAATTTATATAAAAGAACGTATTTGTTTATTGAACAAATAATTAACAAGAATATTAAATGTTACTAAAAAAATTGTAAAAAAAAAATCTGGGGGACACTTCCAGACTTGGAGCTGCCTTCTGCATTCACCTTCACATCCTATTAAGTTGATTTTGTTATGTTCCCCCTATTATTTTTTCTGGATCCGCTCCTGTGACTGAACATAACAAAAAAGTTTTTACACTCCTTCATGCACAGATCCCCAAAAAACAAAACGTTTCAGCTAGTTTTCGAATGAAAATTAAGCAGAGAAATGTGTATATAATATCCTTCCGCAGAATAAAAACAATATTTAAAAAACACTGTTCTGTTCTTTGTAAGGACAATTGACCTATTTTTAAAAAATGTATTTCTTCATATGAGTTAAATCATGTTCTATTAAACCAGCAGAAACTTAAATCCAACGAATAAGCTGAATATATTACGTTTTGTTCAACCTTGCTTAAAAAAATAAATTTGCTGTAAAATTTAAATTACCTGACAAAACAATCTAATGGATGTATTATTATTCCTTTCTTTCAAATGATAAATCACGTCGACATACAAATTAGAGCGATCATGCTCGTCTGCGTTTTCTTCCCCAGAATAAAAAACTCTGCATACGATTCCTAACAATTTGAGAATTTCACGAATCTCCAGTGTCTTATGTGTTACTGTATATGACACTTTTATTTAAAATGAAATGTTTAAATTCATCACAGGTTGCACGTATAATTTCTGTCAACAAATGTGACAAAAATATCAGTAGGATACAATTACATTAGTAAATAATGAATCATCTCTGTATTAAAAAGAAAGTTTTTCTTTAAAAGATTACTGCGCGCTGCTGTGAGAAAAGCAAGGTGTAAAACATTTTTTTATTTTTGTAACTTGGGTTACCTTCTCGTTTGAATTAATTGGCTCTGTTTGGCTACAACTTCATTAAATAATTTAAATAATTGTACGTCTTAATTTCTAAATAGAATGTTTATTAAAAAAGCATTTTTGTTTGCACTCAGAACTAAAAAACTTAATTACAACTACCATAATTTGAACATTTAAAATGAAACAAAAAATAACCTGGGGTATATTAGGTCCTTGAGAGTGAGTCCTTATAGGCCGTCCAGTGTATTAGCAGGCCTATTGTTGCTCAATCCTACTTATATTTCACCCAGTAAGTACCACAAAATCGACGACATAGGTATCCATAAAGACAGTTTTGCTTTGTAGATTACATTTTCCAGAGTTCCAATTACTTGATTTATCTAGAGTGTAGGGTACATTAGTGCCAGGTATTACTGTCAACGTAGAAGTTGATAATAAAGAAACTAACTGGCTCTTAAAAGAATTGTACAATTTTTCAAGGTTTGAATTATTTGTAAACAAAACTTGTAGAAATTTAAATTTTTATTTCATTATTTCCGTCCTTTCAAAAGCTATGAATTCAATCAGCTAATTCAATTCTTTGTGTTAACTAGGAGAACAAGTTGTTCTGCTTAATTTCCCAAGTTTATATATTATTTCATAGAAAGTTAATAAATTAAACTTTGAATACATCTTTCCTAGTAAGATACTTTTAGCTTTGATGATATAAGCGAATATGTGTGAAATGATTGATTTTGAAGAAACATTTATTTCAGTTGATTTTAATATAAATTAATTTCGAACCGCCACTGAGTTAAAGGATGTAAAGTAATAAATATTGTAATAAATTTTCAAAAATACGATATTTTAATAATGAAATATTAATACATACCTCACTGATAGTAATGCTTTATTTTATGGCATATATTTCAACAATAATTTATATTGAAGAACATACACCGTGTCTCAAAAGCTTCTGCAATATGTATTTTATACATAAGCGCACATTGCTATGCAGCCCAACCCACCAGCCTTTTCAGCGAGGCAGGTGGACATGTGAATAACATATTAACTAGCCTCGCCCCGCCTCGAGCTTCTCAGTCTGCCGTAAGGGCGGCGATTTTAAAATTATTGCATTTATTGCAATACATGACACGCCTTAAACACGCGTTATTGGTAACTTCAGTGTACCTTAATTCCGTATTTATTGAGAAATTACTTTATTGCACAATAACGCGCTTACTAGTCACGCCCAATTTGCAAAAGGTCTTGAGACACGGTGCATATGTTATATTATAACATAAAATTTTGCGGTAATCGTATAATAGACAGCAAGATATTGCCTAAATGATAATGTTAATATCTTACAGAATAATGTATTGCATTTTTTTCTCTCTTTGTTGGCTTTAGGTGTATATTGCATTAATGTGTCTTTAAGCTCGTAGCTAACGCTGGAATGTTGGTACTGAATTCTCTACCGTACATAGCAAGGTCAGCGTAGGGAATA
Source organism: Rhamnusium bicolor (assembly GCA_029963845.1). Lineage (NCBI taxonomy): Eukaryota > Metazoa > Arthropoda > Insecta > Coleoptera > Cerambycidae > Rhamnusium > Rhamnusium bicolor. The sequence goes on from JANEYF010004962.1 coordinate 167,472, forward strand.
CGGCACGAGTGCAGCGTAGTTACAGTAAAATGTTTTGTGTGCAAAACGAATTTGGTGGGCTAAGATTCTAGTAATTGTAAAAGACATATTCAAAGCAAATGTCATGTTACAGGTTCCATACTGGGTGTTTCTGTATGATCTCATTTTCATATTGAGTATATGTAACATTCCCCCGCGTGTAATTAACAATGGAAATTTTCGGTTATTTTAGATAAAATATGTACCTAAGTGTCCACTACCTACGAGGGAAAAACTAAGAAGTAATATTCCTCATGTAAAAGAACAAATTAAAAATGACATACAATCGGACTTACGTGATAAAAAATAATATGTTAGAATATGTAAAATACGGTGCATATTATTCCTCCATAAAATATGGTGCATATTATTCCTCTACGAAAGATTATTTTAATAAAAAAAATTATAATATCGTTTATTCATATTAAGCAGCCCAAAAATAAATGTTGCGTACAGTCCTGCCTGTTTCGAAGAAGTTTCACATTTAGCGCAGTTGACACCTACTAATTTAAAATCCTTACAAGGAATACTTCCAAATAACACGATATGTATAGAACAAACAAGCAGCTACAAAATTAAAAAAACTTTCTTTTAAATACCCTTTGTTTTTGATAAAGAGGCTTGAGGAGTATCACCCTGTAATTCTTAAAATGTTAACTGTGTAAGCCTTATAACGTCATGTCTTATTCCATGAAATCATAATTCCAGCCTCTTAACGTCTGACTTATTTAAAACTCTACAGAACCATTCAGGGCAACTTTTCCCTGGTGGTTATCTTGCGAATAAAGTAAATAGTACGTCCTATTTCAAATACCATTAACTTGTCCTTTTTAAATAAAATAAATGTTGGTTTCAAATACGCACCCACGAACTGTCTAGAGAATATAAAGAAATGTATATTTTCAGTGAAAGTTAAGCCATTATTATAACCAGTGTATCTAAAAAATACCAATTTTACATTATCGACAGCATGTAAATTTATTAGACCAATCAAATTAATTTTCTTAAGCTCCACAAATTTTGTTAAGAGATGGGACCAATATAATCCTTTACATCTAATGTCTCTAGTGAGGTGCTATTTTGGTTTCACCAATGTGTGGAATGAAACCAAGCATCAATAAAAACAAAATTTGCGAATTCTAAGTTTTCCGGTCGAATATTTCAGAAACTAATCCAAGTACGGCAAACGTGAACATAGACAGTTTTGTAAGGTATCACATTCTTTATAAAGCTTCCAATGATTATTCCCTAAACAAGTACAGCTACGTTTACTAAATAATCGGAGGGCGTTTTCTGTGGCGATGGGAGACTAGCTTATTATAGAAACAAGATAGCCCACTGGAATTACTACTAAGAAACTATTTTAAAATTGCTATCAATAATGAAAAAAAGAGCCTATATACATTTTGTCTTAATAATAATAATAATAAAGATAATGATATTCTCTCGGAGACTGATAAAGATAATTTACCTATCCTCGTCTTACTTGATTATTCCAAAGCCTTTGACAGAATCAACCATGACCTCCTGGCGATGCTATATTACTTGCAATTTGGTGGGATAGCAGTCTTGTTAAAAAATTATTTAGTTAACAGACAACAAAGCGTTAAAATTGGTAAGAAACTATCTGATTTCACTGATGTTGTCTCGGATGTACCACAAGGTTCCGTATTGGGACCATTGTTGTTTACATTTTATACTTCAAATTTTTAGTATAGCTTGAAGTATTGTTGTAGTCATTTCTATGCAGACGATACCAAAATTTATTATTCTTTTGAGAAAACATATTGTGATGATGCATCTATGAAAATCAAGTCAAGATAAACAGGCTTTAATTTCTGTATCAGAAAAATTTTCACTGTAAATCACTCCAAACCAAAATAATGCTACCAGGGCGTAAAGCTTCGTATAGGACAAGTGTTGATGGGTAAAGATTCGCACAGCACAGCACAGCTAAGTGACTTTTTTTCCGTTTCTCTCTTTAAGTCAAAAGATTAGTCAGAGGGTGTTTTTTGACAACTAATATGAGACACAAAAATAATAATATATTTTCCTACCGTTTCGGAAAACGAATCTGTTTCCTTTTTCAAAATTATTTATCTACTTTTAGAATAATCTCACTATGTTTGCTGAAGGTAACATAGTACCCACGTCAGAACCTCAGATTATTAATTAAATGCACAAGAGAAGCTAAACGATTTTGTTCAGTAGTGTAACAATAACGAATTACTTGTAAATGGTTGTAATAAAACAGTTTTCATTCAATTTGATTAGAAAAATTCAAACATGTATGAAAGCCAACTGGTTAAAATAAACAATAAATCCACAAAACAGGTATATTCGACAAAGTCTAGGCATATACATTGACAGCACGTTAAATTGGGAAATACATGAATTTCCAAATTTAACGTGACATGACAATTTACGTAAGAAGCTATCCTCTGTCTGGTATGCATTGCAGGTTGTAAGCAAAAATGTGGTTATGTCTTACTACTATGCACAATTTTATTCTCGGATAGCATAGCTGTATTTGACTTTTATTGGACATTTATCATGATTAATTTTCTTAATATTTGGATGTGTATTTTCTATTCTTATGTTTTGTTTTGTATTATTGTATTTTATGTTGTTACTCATTTTATGTCAATTACTACTATGCACAATTTTATTCTCGGATAGCATAGCTGTATTTGACTTTTATTGGACATTTATCATTATTAATTTTCTTAATATTTGGATATGTATTTTCTATTCTTATGTTTTGTTTTGTATTATTGTATTTTATGTTGTTACTCATTTTATGTCAATTACTACTATGCACAATTTTATTCTCGGATAGCATAGCTGTATTTGACTTTTATTGGACATTTATCATTATTAATTTTCTTAATATTTGGATGTGTATTTTCTATTCTTATGTTTTGTTTTATATTATTGTATTTTATGTTGTTACTCATTTTATGTCAATTAGCATTTTTCATTTCAATGGGTGACTTGGACGAGGCTAATGCCATTTTGTAACTTTGGTCTTATATAAGATATTATTATTATTATTAATTCGGTCATCCCAGTTTCTGTCAGATACTGCCTTACTGCAGTTATTGCCAACAGAATAATTTTTAAAGAATTGTTAATTTTTCATTTACCAAAGTTCTATGACAAATTAATTGACACAGTGAGTGCAATAGGAGAACCGAAATATTTATAAAAAAGAATTTTTCATAGCTTCCTAATTGCCACAGACAAAATCAAAATGTTATGAAATTTACATGTCCTCATACTTCTTGCGTTTCCCTGTATAACAAAGTTCGTAGTTAAATCGACATATGTTACTAACTGCAGAGGAGTAACCTATCCGCAAAAAATATATTGAAATTTCCTCAATATTAACGAATTGTGGTAAAGAGGAGATGCTGAATAGTTGGTCTGGTTTTAAAAGTGCTTTGTAGTTGGATATTATCCTTCACCATATGTATGTCTTATGAGAAAAATCGGTAATAAGCCTACAAAGCTTATTACCGCTTATTACTCGGAATATTATCCATTTTCTGAAATAAATGTTTTAAATTTCCAGACTCACAGAAAGTGAAATATAGAAAGTATTGTATATAAGGCTTTAATGTAATTAGTTCCCATAGCAGGTGGTTGTAAAATATTAATATAATACTGTGATAAAAGATTATTATTTATCTACCCACCTATCTTAATACATTTTAAAATTCCTGAGGAAGCATTCAATTCAGAATATTTTTAACCTTTCTCCTAAATATGAATCTCCAATTACATTAGCGCCATTCATTATAAAAGAATTATACAAAATTCTGATCTTTCAGAAAAGTATGATTGAATTTAAAAACAATGAGGAATATTATAATCCTATACTTTAATGAAATATTTTACAAAAAATTTTTTTACGGAATGACGGAATGAGGATCGATTATATTTGCTAGTGTTTATGTTAAATGTTTATAAATTAGAAACTTTGTTACACATTCACGATTACTCTAAAGCAAATCGGTTTACATTTTTAAAATTTTATATACGTCTTACGCTAACACATCGTTCTGTAGTCGACATAATTAACAAAGAGACAAAATTTTAAAAAAAATGAATAATTTTACGTAACATAGGCGGTGGCGGTTGCTAGCAAAAGCTACTTGAAGTTTTACCACGTTTGTCGGAGTAAAATCATACATGTTCGAAAACAAATATGTATATATAATAACACAAAAATAATATCTAAGGTGACTACAGCAGAGATGGATTTATGTTAAAAACATTTAAACAAAACAATTAATGTCAATTTTACATATTTCGAATTTAAAAGAATATTAAAATGCAGTTGAGTAAACTCGTATATATCGTATGAAATTTTTGTAAAATAATATGGTGAGTATATCATATTTTCTCATCTTAAATGTAATCAGGATTAAACATTTTCATTATAAAGGTAGCTACTTTTAATATACTCACACGCATGTCACCCCAGACATGCCTGGTACTTTTGAAGCTCTTCTCAATCAAAAAAGTCTCATACCATCTACCTCTGTAGTCTGTAACAGAAAGATGAATAAAAAAAAATCTAAAATTTACATGCGAACACCGCGTTTTCCTGCCCCACACAACAACAGATTTTTATAATAACAATAATAATATCTTTATGCCTAACAGAATTACCTTTTTACAGAGAAACACAATTTTAAATTTACATAAAAATATACTAAAAAAAGGAGGTAATAAGTGGAAAAATATATACAACAGAAAAATACATAAACACTATTCACTCGTCAGTTTTACTTTTGTTATCATCGACGCTAAACCACACATATACAAATTATTCCACAACATCAGAGAAGACCATAAAGTGAGGATTATAAAGCAAATATAATAGAAACGGTTGTTTTTATCATTATTTCCACGGAGATTGCCCAGCCGAAGTTGCATTGTTGATGGCAACTATCATACATATCATAGACATCCTTTCCACCGCCACCAACAAAGTTATGGAATGCATTGTCCAATCATGTTTTTCCGAAATCCTATTCTCCCGAGTATTCTCGAATCAGTTTCATGCATTTCTAGAAAAAACATAAATTCGTTATTTGGGTATTACATAAACAATATGCATCCTTTTAAACCTAACGTGATAACAATACACCGTCATTCTTATCTGAATGCGCTAGTATAAAAGTTTTAAGTAGATAATAAATTAAACATACTTCAAATACATTTTATCGCAGAAACTATTAAAACAACTACTCCACCTAGTTGCATGTATTAAGTTTCATTAATGCATTGATAATTTTATATAAAATGATTAACAAATTTCGGTTCACGTTTTAACTAGGAAAATATAAATTTAAATTAAACACCACAATCCTCTGTATCCATGAGGGTACTTTGAGGTACCTTATGAGGGAGGGAGCTACACATTTAGAGACAACGGACATACACCCAATATATGAGTATGCTAGGATTAACTTCTGCTTTCGACGGGGGATTGAACCAGGAACTCCGGTGTGAGAGGAGAGTGTATATACCACTCCACCACGAAGCCACATACTGTGACGTACTTCGTTGCTCTACGCAAGATCAGAAGTGTCACTTTGACGCCCAACACTACGGCGGTGCACACGGTACGGATATCTCGGGCGCCAGTTTCTGTTTAGAATGCAGAAACACCACTTTACTCTATCGGCGGGATGATAGAGGCCGGGCAACTACTGTGAAGATACAGCTAAGCCAGGGGTCGGGAAAAAGGGAACTTACATACTACAGTTAAGGAACAGACTCTCATTCAATATATGTACATTTATTCTACACACTAATTATTATTTACACTTTATATACACCTTAGTAACTACAACTTATCCTACAACGGTCTTAACTACGGGCGAGCGGGGCAGTAAGCGGGCGGTCAAGCGGTGCGATACGGTAATCCGGTGAATGAAGCGGTGAAACGGTAAACAGCAATAATTAATCGGTCATAAGCAGACGGCGGACGGATACCAGGAGGGGAAGCAAGCGCCAATACAAGCACACTAAGACTATCTATTTATCAAACCTTTATCAAACCTTGCTACCTACTTCCGGATCCTGGGCTGCTTCCTCTCTGGAGCGGTCGGGGTCGGCACGTCTGGTCGGTACGGGCGGCAGCAACGGACTGTTCTCGGATGCTCTGAAAAATCCTCAAGCTACTAAACTCTGCCAAAAAGCAGAAGTAGGATGAGACGCGGTAGTCATGCGCGGAATATAGCAATACGTCACCCGAATTCAATTTGAACAAACCTATACCTTTATACTCACAACAAGATTACTTACTATGCTGGTCGGCGTGGTTCTTCAGTCAGCAGCTAAACGGCAACTGATTTGTTCGAAAAATCCTCAAGCTACTAAACTCTGCCAAAGGCAGAAGTAGGATGAGACGCGGTAGTCATGCGCGGAATATAGCAACTACGTCACCTTTTACCGACTTAGAAAAATCCGCAATTACATTTGTTTATCTATGTACCTCTATACTCACAAGTTTACTTACGGTCCTAGACGGCGTGATGCTTCGGGTGGCGGTCAGACGGAGACTAACTTGTCTGAAAAATCCTCATGCTACTAAACACTGCCAAAAGCAGAAGTAGGATGAGATACGGTAGTCATGCGCGGTATATTACAGCTACGTCACCCGTTTATGGACTTAGAATAATTCCGCATTAAATTTAAATACCTATTTCTTTATACTCACGAATTTACTTACTATCCAAGTCGGCGTGGTGTTTCGGGTGGCGGTCAGACGGAACTAACTTGATTGTAAAATCCTCATGCTACTAAACACTGCCAAAAGCAGAAGTAGGATGAGATACGGTAGTCATGCGCGGTATATTACAACTACGTCACCCGTTTATCGACTTAGAATAATTCCGCATGAAATTTAAATACCAATATATCCTTATACTCACGAGTTTACTTACTGTGCTGATCGGCGTGGTTCTTCGGTTGGCGGTCGGACGGGAACTAACTTGATTGTTTTCAGTCTCGGGCTCCTTCACGGTAGCGCGGACATAAGGGTGCCGGGGACACAATGCGCGGTTCGCGTTTCGCGATTCACGTACTGCCAGCCACTTAGCATGTTTATACAAACAGATCAATACTACTTATTTATATAATTAACAATTTAACTATTATTGCGGCTCAGCTTGACAATACCAATTTTAAAAGTGCAGTACTACAATGGTTAAAATATTTTTCGAAACAGCCAAATAGCAGCTAGTTACCTAACTTAATGCTATACAATAAAATCACTTCGTTACAACACAAACATGTAATATGATAATTTATTGTTAGTTTCTGACAATGACAAACGCTTTCTGCGTTAAGTTAAAATTATACCACATTAAGCAGTGTAAAAGTGACAGGTAAATTTGATACTACTAAAAGAGCAAGTGCGAAAATATATACGTTTTATATTTCATACAATTTTATTAAATTTATTTAAAGAATTAAGTAATATTTTACCCGACGAGTTTAATTATATTTTTGATATTTTTTTTACATACATTAGAACCGCCCTTGACTACGCCTCTGTCCGTTTTGTATTTCACAAAAGTTGTGTTTTACAACTGGACATGAGTTCGTTGCCACTGACCTGATTCAAGTTCATTTTGCCAGAATATGTGTTTAATATAGAATGCAATTATTTTAGGAACATCAAAGTCTAATAATAAGGTCCATTTCTAAATGTCTAAATGACAACATTTTATTGAGGTTGAAAATTAACATTTCATTGTTTGCTTATAATACAAATTTTGAAATGAACTAGTTTCTAGATTCTCGGATACAGTTCCATGTTGTTATAAATTTATTTTTATATTTTATGTCTATTCGTGATCGAGTGAAAATATTTTACGCCAAAAATTTCTTAAAGAAAACATGTTTTTATAACCACTCTGGTGAGTAATATTTTGTTTATTTAGAAATTTTAAATATTTTCTCTCTAAGAGTTCACAGAAATTGAATGAAATAGACATGAAAATTAATGAAATTATTAATATCTTCTTTTTCTCTTTTTATATTTTTAATAAATCTTACATTTTCATTTCGTTCCAATATCTTTAAAACGGCTTTTAACGCTATTATGAGAGATTCTGAAACATTTAAAACAAATTTAGAACGTAATCCAAATCCATGGCTTTAATGGATAAAACTAATACAGCGCAGCGGAAAGGCGTCGCGTCGGTGTAGTAATGTATCCAAAATATAAAGAAGATATATAAATAAAGAATATGGGAAATCAATTTGAGAGATTTAAATAAAAGTGAAATCCTGGTCATTCGAGGTAAGTAGCAGCGTCTGCAGAAAAAGTTTGTTCTGTATAAAGAAAACATTTTTAACTTAAAACAGACGTTTATTTCGTTTTAGTATTATATCTGTAAATAAAAAGGAATAGTACTAAAGGGAAATGTTTTAATTAAAGAAAAAAAAGGTAAATATTTTTTATGCCTCATTTAGAAATAAACTATTTATTTCGCAAATAACAAAACACCAGAATAAAGAAGTTACGTTATATGATAACTCATACAGTAGCGGCTTAGAATAATTTTGTACAATGGCAATATACAACAAACTTTGTTGCTCTTAGCAATATGATATTAAAAAAAGGCAAAAATATATTTCAATTTTTTTTAACACTCATTTGTTTTTACCGGTAATTAAATTTATTAACACGATTTTTTTAGCGCTTATTAAACATCAGCTTATTTGCCCTACTGATGACAGGAGATAAACTCAATAAGGCTTGAATAAGCACTGACATCTGTAATAAAAATTACGCTGAATGCCCTGCTTTGTCCTGTGGTTCGAATCTTTAACCTACAGTTTTATGTCCCTTTCGAAAAGTGGTGCAAGCAGATTCACTCATTACTATGCCTCATTGACTTGGTCTGACCCGGTTTTGAATCCGAACGGTCTAGTTGGAGAAACGCACTACCGAGTTGATGACATTAACACCCAATCCAGTGCGGGCGACGCCGACGCGTGCGAAACCACAGATTTGAGAGACGAGGGCAGCCAATGATAGCCATGCATGTCCTACATGGTCGATCTGCAAAAGCAAGTGATGCGTTCGCTACAGCGCTATTTAATGGTATCCAAAGCAGTCTACAATTTGTTGCTACATTAATAATTAATTCTTCCGCAGAAGTTTCCGAAATTTTTTCTAGAAATCTTCTGCCAAAGTACTAGTTCCACCGTTCAAGAAGCGCAAACAACTGGCGACCCACGTGTAAATATCAAATATTTTGAGCGCACCGGTCGTCCCCGTTTTCAATTCGGGGTCCGCTTGACGTCTTCACCGCAGAACATCCCCAAAAGAACTCGTTGTTTGATAAATACGCTTCGACCGAGTCGCTAGCATCGTGCGCTTTCTCTGCTCACCTAGAACGGTGTGTAACATTGTGTCTTAGATGGGCGGAGATAGTAGCTAGTGCTGCCGATGCGGCAATATCAGTGCAATGAGAACCATTTGATATTGGTACGTACTAATTAACGCACGGCACGTGCTGCTTGTGCGGTTTAAAAGCGGACGAAGCGATCAAATTTTTTGATAAATGCGCCTTTATGTTTAAAACATTAGGTGAACTTTTAATCAGTGATGTGAAAATGTCTCTTCTTTGAGACATGAAACAAAAATTGTCATAATCGAGTGTATACTTCAACACATAGATATATCACAGCGATCTCTGCTGTTAAAAAACACAAAGAGATACCGCCAAATTTTCGGCACAGAGTAATTGTACCTTCTGCGTTGTTTTATGTAGTTACCGCCAACATGCTTCATACACCTTTTTGTTCCGCGGTAGGAACTTTCAGGAGTCCACCATACATGAAGTTTTTTAGTTTTTACATTTTTTGACTATGTTGTATCGGTGTGTTCTAATAAATGTGGGTAGAAAACGGCCTCGTATTGCAGCTGAGTTTTATGAAACATAAACATACAATTTTTCGGTAGTTGCCCTCAGTTAACAGAACACCACGTTTACCGTACCAGTCGCGTCGGCCGTTAATCGTCGCGCATCTAGGAAACTGGGTTAGACATCCACACCAATACTTCGACAACCACTACGCACCCTCCTCCAGGGAGGACACCCCCTTCTGTAAATAGGGTAACAAATTCAAAATTTTCACCTTTCCCTTCTTTTCATTTTGTCCCTTTTCGTTGTAATCAATTCCTTTCAAAAAAATTTTTTTTCAAATTTATACGAACCATCAGTAAATTGCGAAACATTATCACATACACAATAGCTATTTATGTATTAAGAGCGCAAAGTGATATATTGTCGCTCTGAGCGAGAAGTTTGACGCGCGACGCGTAGCGGAGCGCGGCTATCTCGCGTGAGCGGCAATGTCACTTTGCACTCGAATTACACAGGATTTTTTCTACAACCGGTGCTTTTATAAAAATGTTTGGTAAAAATTAATAATTATTGATAACCTTAAATTTGACAGTTCAGATTTCAAAATGTGAGCATCAATTTGCGCGACACATGTTTTTGTAGAAATGTTTGTTAAAATGATATTTATTGCAAAATAAAATAAAAAATTACACTAAACGTTTCTTTATTATGGTTTCCATGGTAACTAGTAAAAAAATTCTCGCTCCTCGGAAAAGTGCAATTTTGCGCTTTCTTTTGGAAGCGAAAAGTTGCACTTTTCGCTCGGTTGTAAAAAAAATATTTTTCTACGTAAAAATAAGCGGAGACTAGACATTCCCGCTCCACATCTCAGTGTTGTTTCAAGGCGAGCATTTTTACTCTCAGCAATTTGGCTCGTCATACCAAACGCTAAATTTTTATATACATCATTTTATACAATATGCATATTTTTTCATCATTACCTTTAAATCGTTAAGTGCATGCTTTTACATGTACTGATTTGTTTTTGTTGCCATTATACAATTAAAATTATAGTTTTAGGAGTTGTATTAGTTTAACATAATATATTTATACCCGGACCGGCCCCGCTCTACCTGACCTAATAATTGCCCCGATGCTTCCATACACGGGGATGCTAGATCGGCACCAGACCGGATATCCAGCGAGGGACATATATACGTTGTTGTTTTCTATTAATTTTGAATAAAATTGTTTTGAATTTGATTTGAATATTTGAAATCTCACTTATAGTCGAAATTTGTTTACAGTGATTCCATTAACCACTGGTCTCCCGTTTGGAACTATATATTAAAATTTTTCGCTGTTTTGCATAGATTTTACAGACTCTGTCCTCCTTGCTAGGAATAATTTTACCCAAAGTTTCTTAACAATATGGGATTATATTACATGTCAAAAATTTGCGAGAAATAAAAAAATATACTAGCTTGTTTGAAACTGTTTTAAAAATGTTCCAATATTTTTTCAGAAAAAAGTTGCATCTTGTGTGGAAATATTTTAGAGAAACTATATTTTCGTGCAGACTTAATTATTTATTTTCTTCTAGGGAAGATAACAGGAACTTTTTTGAAAGTTTGGGAATACTGACAGAAGGGCTAAACTCTCATATATGTAAGAGGAGATATTTTCATATAGTGCACTAATAATTTACTTTTCTGGAAAATATGTAATTTTAAAAGAAATTTATCAAATTATTCAGAAGTATGTTAAATTTTGCTGTATTATTTAGACGAGAACAAACACGTAATTTCGATAAGTCGCAATGATTTTCTTATACAGTTAATAATATTTTTAAAACTATTGACAGTAATAACTATAGCTACGAAGTAGAATATTGCATGATATAATTAATTCATTTAAATAACGCATAAGTAATTACAATAAAAAAATGTAAAACCGTAAATATAAAAACGCAAGTAATTTGTCAAACTAATTGGAACCGACCCTGGGTATGTTTTTAGAATACAAGTGAATTGATATCCCCCTAAATAACACCTTTATTGCTCTTTGTCACGTCTTTGTTCTTTTTGTACATTTTACTGCCGCCAATTTATACAACTTTATTATTATCTCTATATATTCATTAATGTAATTAATTATATAAATTATCCTTGTACATGTCGAATCCTCTTCGAGATTATTTAAATATAGTTATTTACACTATTGGATGCATAAGTGCACACTTGTTTTATCTAGGAGGTAGTTTAAAGATCGAGGCCCTTAAAACCTCCAAGGCCATAAAAGAGGTTACGCATCGTGTTATGTATTACATTTTTTCTACTACCGATATTTTAATAATTCAAATAATAACTGAACGTGATGTCAATAATTAAATCACACAGGTTGTGAAAAATGCCGATGCTCTCGCCAGTCTCGCATATTGTTTAGTAGGCTACGGCGAGTTTCGCAATCTTATACATAGCAACCGTAAAACAATTGATGTATGCGTCAGCGTTACAATTAATTACAAGAGTTAAGGTGGATTTATGCAGACACATTTAACATTTATCATTTAAGATTTAATATTTAGCATTTAAATGGGAGATTTAAGAATGCCAATACGCATTTACGCACAATTTATTTATCACTTATCATTTAAGAAACATCCAATCAAATTTAAGGTTTCTGCTCCTTCCTAGATGATGACAACCAATAAATAATTTGGTTTAGGGATTTGTAACCTAACCTCACATGTTTATGCATGCGCAATGCGATTTTCATTTAACATTTAACAGTGGCGGTCGGTCCATGGAAGCAAGGGAAGCAGTGCTTCCCCTGGGATTATTTAAAAAAACACATAAATAGAACCTAATTATTATTTATCACATACCTCCTACTCGTTATATTAATCATTAAAATTTACTTTTACCCAATTTCAATAGATACGGCCCTGCTTTTATGCAGCTGAGATAATGTTGCACGATAAAACCGTAACGATGACGCACTCGATTAATCGAGCCAACACGAACTCGCGCAACTTCGATATATGTAAGCAGAGACAACTGTCTCTGGTAAGTAGGTAACTTATTGAAATGCATCCCATCCCACTTCATAATCTTGATATCTGAGCTGTATAGCATCGTAATACGTTTTATTTTATAGATTTTAATCTCGATTTTAATATCGATTTTAATATTATACTTAATATTAATCTTCCTAGTATTATTCTCAGCTTTTGTGCTATATTTGTAAAAACTTTTTTGGTGTTTCTAAACCTGTGGTGCGACGACAAGTGATTTTTAAAACGTTGAATATTAATGCGCGTGTACGCAGATTTAGAATTACTTATTAAATTTGGAAGCTGGTTCTAGCACTGTGGAAAATATTATTTGCGTTTGTGTGGTGTGCAATTTGTTGAAAAGGGGATTTTCAATATATTCGTTTCAAGATAAACTGGATATTATTAGAAATGGGAAACCAACACCTGATTTAAAATTCTTAAAAACGAAAGTTAAATCATGCTATAGGTACTTTAATATTGAAGTGTACAGTGCTAATCGGTAGTTAAGGGGTTGTGAAAATTTGTGTAAATTGTTTTGTTGGCCATGTGTACTGTTCACAAATGAAAAAGGTGTTTGGAATAAAAATGGCTTTTCAGATTTAAACAACATTCACAAAGTGACAAAAAGGCATGGTAAGTGTGAAACTCATTTGGGAGCGGTGCTAAAAGAATAAACATTTGGAAAATCACGAATTGAGCATTCATTAGATCAGCAGTTGAAAGAAAGTGTTTGTTTTCTCGGCGAAAATGAACTTAGTTTTAGAGGTCATACTGAATCTCGAAGCGTTGCTAATAGGGGCAATTTTATCAATTTAGTTGATTTATTAGCAAAATACGATACAATTTTAAGTAACCATCTGGAACACTCCACGATATTTCGCGGTACATCAAATCATATTCAAAATGATTTGATTCAGTCGATAAGCAATATTGTTTTAGAAAAGATCAAGCAAGAAATAAAAAAGCTCCTTTTGTTGCAGTTATGTTAGATAAAACAACCGATACTACGAATATTAGTCAGTTGTCAATTGTAGTACGCTACATAAATCCAAATGGGAAATTCCAAGAGCGCTTTTTAGGATTTTTAGACGTAGCGACGCCATGAACGGCCGCAGCTTTATATACTATAGTTTGTCAGATAGTCGATGATCTACAGTGTGGTGCCAAACTTATCGCCCAAAGTTATGATGGGGCCGCTGTAATGGCTGGTGAATTGGGGGGCCTGCAGGCCAAAGTAAAAGAGACTTTTCAGAATGCAATATTTGTACATTGTTTTGCGCATCGATTAAATTTAGTTCTAGCTCAATCTGCAGCGTGTCTTAAAGAGTGCAAAGTGTTTTTTTCAAGTATTAGTGGAATGGCTGCCTTTTTTTCAAAATTATCAAAACGGACACGAGAATAAAAACTTTTTTCAAGAAATTTAACCAGTGAAGAGCGGCTTTCAAAATTGTCCCTGTTAACAATAGAAAGTGACTTTGTGAAGATGTCAAAAAATTCAAACTTTTACGACGAAGTTATTTCCGACATCGCAAAAAAGGAGAGGCGGATTAAACTACATTGTAAATAGGTAGGTATGTGCATGTTAACTACTTAACAAACTCTCTATTTCGCTGCGGGTTCAATCCTCGCCACCGGCGCTGGCAATGTCGGTGGATATGATTGTGTGTCTGCGTTTTTTCATAAGTGTAACCCTCGCCCGTGCAGCTTCGGCTTTGGAATCGGGGGTTGTCTAATTTTTGTGGTGTTTTTATGTTTTATGTTTATTGAGGAGTGGCGGTCCTACAAGTGTACTTTTTTCTAGATGTCATAACTTTGCAGCTTTCGACATTTGTTTTAAAATGAGTATACGGAAGCCACGTCCCTTTTCTTAAAATAATTTTTGCCTCGCTTCGCTCGGGGCCTCGCGCTACCCATCACTCTATATCACAAACTGCTTCCCCTGTATCAAAACTCACCGCACGCCCCTGACATTTAATCTAGAAGTTAAAAGTTGGCCAACTCTTAAATGTAAAATGTAAAATGCTAAATGATAAATGTGCTGCATAAATTGGTTCATTAGCTTATGAGGCTTTAACTCATAAATGCTAAGTGCTAAATGTTCAATCTTAAATGATAAATAATAAATGTGTCTGCATTATTGTTGATAATATGTTGAATGAAAGTGAACATAAAATCAAACAAGCTACAAATATTGCTTGCGCCTCAATATTACCTGAAAAATCAAAACTTCGATACACCCAAACTTTTGAGGTATTTATTAAATGGTGTACGGCGAAAAACATGGTAGAAATAACCGAAAATGTTATGTTGGCTTATTTCCTCGAGATATCGAAAGCTCTAAAGTCACCAGCAATCTTATGGGCTAAAGCTGACAATTTATACAAACAAAAACCAAGATATTTTAAAATTTATGCGATTGAACGCATTTCTCAAGAGAAAGAATGGTGGATATGAACCTAAAAAATCTAATTTACAAATGAAGAAATTGCTAAATTTTTTGATGATGCCCCTAATCAAAGTTATCTTATGATAGAAGTTGCTGCAATAATAGGAATAGATGGAGCATGTCGAACAGATCAGCTCCATAAAATGAAGGTGAAAGACTATGTAGTTGAATATAAAGACGATGTAGTTAGTAGTGGTCAACATACTGGAGACAAAAAACAACATTCGACGAAGTTTTGTAATATCTAATAATACAGACGGTCAGGTTAGTTTTTTACAGCTTTTGCATGACTACACAAAACTTAGACTTAAAAAATGCCCAAGATGATCTATTTTTTTTATCGCTACAAACGTGGCAAATTCGTTAAACCAGGTAGTGATGAAACACACGATTTTCAAGGTTCCACGTGAAATTGAAAATTTTTTAAAACTACAGAACGTAAATGAATACACTGGACACATTTTCCGGACACACTTTCCGGAGAACTTCAGCTACTTTACTGGCAACTGCATCAGGAGTCGATATCTTGGATTTAAAACGACTTGGAGGATGAAAATGCTCTCTCGTAGCTGAAGATTATAGCTGATTCACTGAGTAATTAAGTAGAAATTACCAATAAAATTCTCCATGGTAATCTCAGTAATTCTGTTTCATTACAAAAAGAAAATCAACAATCAGCTAACAATAATGTTAGTTTAAATGTACTTGACATTGGAGATGATATGTCGATCCAAAATATGGAGGTGAATTCAAGAGAAAATAATCCATCAATTAACATTTCAAATTGTTCCAATTGCACCATTACCTTCAATAAATACAATCCCAAGGTGACGTTATCAAGTCGCACAACGTTTCGTAGTTATGTACCAACTGTAAGCGAAAACATTGTAAATAAGATTAAATGCGTAATAAAAATTACACGGCTGTGGTTATGTGTTGACGAGACCACAGATTGTAAAAAAAATTCTATTGTAAATGTTATAGTACGTATAGTGGGCCCTCTTAAACCAACATTTCCACTGTTACTAGCTATCAAAAGAGTAACTGAGTGTACTGGCCAAACAATTACGCGGGTGGTGCTGGAGATGTTAGAAAAATTTGACCTGCCAAAAAGTCAAGTGTTGATGTTTGTGACCGATGGTGCCACAACAATGCGTTTAGTAGGCCGTTCTCTTCAAGAACACGGTTGTAGGTTAATACATGTTACGTGTCAAGTGCATGCTTTACACCTTGTGGCAGAAACTATTCGACAAGGTTTTCCAGAGGTAGATGCATTAATAAGCAAGGACTAAAAAAGTGTTTCTTAAATCTCCTAAACGTCTTCGCGCATTTCATATCAAGTGTCCCGGTATTCCCGAATCACCACAGCCGATTCTTACACGTTGGGGAGCATGGTTGGAGGCAGCATTTTATTATGCTGAATATTTACAACAAATAAAAGCTGTGATACTACAATTCAATCCAGACGAGGCTGCAGCTATTAAGGAAAGCCAGACAAAATTCGAAGCTTTAAAAACTATTCACAAAAACTATAAAGGATTACATGACGCCATACAACACTTACAAAACAGTGTCTTATCGTTAGCGGAGTCACTGCAAATAGTGGACGAAGTAAATCGACTGCTACACTCTATAGGTGACGCAAAAAATGAGCCCGTTGGAGAAGAGTTTGCACGTGTGTTAAAGCAAGACACCGGTTTTACCAGATTAAGACAAATTTGTGATGGTGCATCTGCAGATCCGTTAAGTGAGTTCAAAGACTATTTGGACGATGTTAAACAGAATGGAACCAACCAACTTTGTGTACAAATCAAGAAATATCCCCTCAAATATTTTGCTTCACTAAAATTACAATATTTAAACTACAATATTAACTTTTTGTAAGGAAAATGTTTACTAGGTGTAGATTATACTGCAAATCAATTGAAAAATAAAATTTTATTTACGGTATATTCCATTTACATTCATTAAAATCAATTTGTTTTTATTTTTGTGGCTTGATTCCTTTCTGTTTAATGCCGTCCATTTTAAGTATGCTTGTATTACATCAATAGATGTCGAACGGTCATTCTCAAAATATAAGCATATTTGTTCACCACGTCGAATATTACTCTCGGAGACGACCATAGAAACATAGATGATGCTGAAAAGTTTTTACACATCTTTTCCAGTTTGTGATAACCAAGCTAGTTAAGAAGGTAAGTTGTGCATACATTGTTATAAAGTTTATTGCTTTTATTACTAGTTAATTTCTTGTCTTACACTTATTCTGGTGCGTATGCCTATGTCCTCCGGCGCATTTTTGCCAACTCTGCAAACTTTCAGAATATGCTTTAAAAAAATAATGCTAAATGAGCCTATAATTGTTTGAGTTGTAGTAAAATGACATTTGTGTCACCGTATAGTTGCTTGTCTGCATGTATATTTGACATTTGGTTGCTTATACAAATCAAAGTACTACTTTACATGACTGCAGTTACTATTGCTCTAAGTCCTGTTTTCGAACACAGTTCCCACAGTTATTGACAAGGCGTAGCAATCCTTTGTCCTGAAGCTTCATAACTGGACATTCATTCTACCACATTACCAAATCATGTTTTCTCTGATAGGCAAGAATTAATTATTTTCAGCAATATTGCCATACTCACCTCGGTGGTACATTATGCGTTCGTAAGATATTCTATAAAAAAAAAGGTTTCTTATGCTATCATTTTACAACGAAATTAGCCCACCCTGTCATTGTACGTAAATAATAGTTTTTAACAATGTTTATATATAAGTAATTGGCTATTTTATTACTTTACAACCAAGATGCACATATGGAATATTTCATGAGGCTCGTAAATGTTTATCAAAAACGGAACAAAACGATAATTTTTAAAATTGGTTTTCTTGACTAAAACATTTCCAACTAACAAACAATTTATATATAAAACTAACAATAACATTAAATGATTTATAGGTAGTCTGTATAAATAGTCAAATTTAAAAAAATACATTTGTTTCTAACGTATAAATTAGTAATTTGAGGTAGCCGTAAAAATCTGTTTTAATTGTGTGGTATACCAGTTTTTATACGAGATTTTTGATAGTTTTTTTTATATAAAAATGAAAATATTATTTATGACATGTCGGATCAAAGGAATACTTTTAAACGGTTCCCGTGAGATGGTATTTATAGTAAACATGTTTAAATACATTTAGAAAAATACGCGATTCATGGGTGAATGCACTCCAACACGAATAACTAATTCTATTAATTCATTAACAAGAATTTAACAGTTTCGGTGCTGGATTCTATACCTAGTTGAGTCATATAAATATATTATAAGTGATATTACGACATCAAAGTAAATTTAGTTTTAGAAAATGAATGTTATAGAAATCCGTTTAGAATATCCCCCAAAAGATTAATTACGTACACATTACGTAATTACGTACACACTGGACGTTGACTACATATGAAATATGTACTTTTTTTGCTCACGGTACATATATTAGGCGTACCAGGGATGTTAGATTTCCACTAAATTGTACGTACCTAATACATACATTATAATGTCCACGTGGGCTGTTATAGGACAAAGTGTGGATCTATATATTAAGTAAGTTTTACGTCTGATAAACGACAAAAAAAAACCTCAAATCTACTCAAAAATATCTTTAATTTGAAAGTAAAAAAATAATAAATACCATAAACACCACAGAAATTAAACAACCCCCAAATGCAATGCCGAGGCTGCACGGGCGAAGGTTACACTTATGAAAAAACGTGGACACAACCATTTCCACCAACACTGCCAGTGCCGATGGCGGGAAAAAAAAACAGTATATTAATTCGTCTTTTTTAGTCAATCAGGGGCCTTTCTCAACCAATTCGATATAACTATGTATCCTTCTTCTCCACTGGTTCAACCTTCAATGCTACCTCTATAATATAAAAAACAATAATTAGTTTTCTAAAAAATCGGATATGTATTGTAGAAGATATTACCAATTATGAGCTTTGCTAGTGCAAAATATATCACCATTCACAATTACACTGGATAACACGATTACACAATTACACTGGATAAGAACGTACAAAATGTCAACAATTATAGACCCATTTCCCTGCCTAATTCGATGAGTAAAACCGCCGAGAAAATTATACTTCGAAGGCTAAATAAATATATCGACAAAAAACATCTGATACCAGACAACCAATTGGGTTTTAGAAGTGGACACAGCATGGCCCTAGTACTGCGCAGAGTCGTGCAGGACGTCACGGATGGATTTAACAAAAAACAATCAACATGCATGCTTCTATTGGACATAGTAACAGCCTTTGACACCGTTTAGCATTCAGGGCTCCTCTACAAGTTAGAATAAATAATTGAGCTGCTGACCTACCTCGTCAGCAGCTCAAATATGTAAGTAACAGACAATTCAAAGTAAGAGTAAACGATACAGTGTCGTCGCTCAAACTTATAAAAGGGGTACTCCTGACCCTTAGGTATCGTCTGATCCCCGGTAAATTGTGAACAAAATTCTAAAAACTGTATATATAGTATTCCGTGTGAGCGTAATAAATCTATGTGGGACAGTCATCCAGACTCCTCGGTGTAAGGTTAGGTGAGCATAAAAGTTATATTAGAAAGGGTGAAATCGAAAATTTGCGACTATGCTTGGGAAAATGGACATAGAATAAACTGGGATTCGGCAAAAATTTTAATGAAAGCAAAAAAAGAAAAATTAAGGAATCGGTAATAATATTATTGAATGAAGAAAAATATTTATCCCATTGCTCTGTAGATTTTAGTACAACGTGGCTACCGATGTCAAAAGAAGAATTAAGCAAAATTAATATTCTATAATTTTTAGGCATCAACAGTCCTATGTAAGTATGGATATTACATAAACAAATGAAATAATTTAAAAACAAATTAAGTTCCTCTTCTTGGTAAAAATTAAAATATAGAGTGGAATGAAAAATAGTATTAACTGAAAATTTTTTACTAATTATTATTTACTAACTTTTACAAATCTTATCACAGATAAGTATAACATATATCTTTTTAAACAATTATTTTCCTCGCTATTTGCCAAAACGGGAATTTCCACTATATAATTTCAATTATTCTGTTCTCTGAAGCCATTAATGTTTATTACATTAAGGTTTACAAGTTTGGTTACTTCGGATTCTTTAAATGTGCTGGCTACCCTGATGAAGCGATGCAAGCAGAAACACGTGTCGGTAGATATTTTAAAGTTTTCTAAAGTGAGTGTCAACTGGTGAGTACCTTGTGTTTTATTTATTTTTGGTTTTACTAGACAGAATAGTTGAAATTAAAAATAACATTATTGAGTCACTTGTACTGAACATAATGTGCATATTATCTTTTTTGTAATCCAAGTTTCAGCGTTTTGTCAAATAGCCGGGAAAATAATTGTTTAAAAAGATATATCTTATACTTATCTGTGATAAGATTTGTAAAAGTTAGTAAATAATAATTAGCAAAAAATTTTCAGTTAATATTATTTTTCATTCCACTCTAAACAAATAGTACATGTGTCAAGTTCCACGCTTGACATATTCTAAAAAAAGATAAATAAATTTGAAAAAGGAAACAGATTCGTTTTCCGAAACGTTAAGGGATTATATTATATATTGTTACGTGTTTGCTATCCACACAAACACCTATACTCGTAGATTCGTTGATTGAAAGTCCAGGTAACACTTATTTACTACTTTATTTACTAATTAACAATTAACAACAATAGATTAATCACTTTTCTAATTATAATCACAACTGAACACTTATAAGTCCCTTTCGTATTTCTTCTTCACTCGTTCACGTTCGACATCAGACTCATTCTCAGCACACCGTGCGTCTTATTTAAACATCCATTCTCCCGGTCTAGAGCACTCCAGAATATTCCCGGCCGTTCGTGTACAATTCCAGCCTAATCTAACCAGTCTGCACAGTCCAGTGGCGTAACAATATTTTTTGTGTCATCTTCGGACTAATCTTTTGACGTAAAGTCATAAGCGCAGAGATTTATTTTTCCAGTAACATACTGGGTAACTAACTATATTTTTTAGATAACGAAGAATTATTCATGTGGTAGTAAGTCCCAAAGAGGAAAAGAGACAAATTTAGAAAATACCAAAAATAACGTTCAGACAAAATTACCAATATTACCAAAAAGTTAACATACATTATATAATTATTTTCATTATCTCTTCGTAAACATTTGTCTATGCATGCTAAAAGTTTCTTTGTATTCTAGAACATAATATCTTCTGGTGTCACATTTCTGTGTTAATTTAAGAGACGAAGGTAATTGGCTTTATATGATTGACCCTCAGACATAATTATTTATGGGTACTTGACATCTTCATTGCCTATTTCTAAGTAAAACTGCATCAGGTGCAAAATCGATCGAATCATTTTAGAAAAAAATTCGTTAATTTTATCAGCATTTAGCTCGTAGATACAAATTGTCGCTTTAAATTATTGAAAACATACAAACTGTATATTTTCTTTAATTTTACATCGAGATCACTCTTTCAAAATCGCTTTTATTCTTTCACGAAAATAGCCTCAGGTCAGAGGGTCCAATTACCAACATAGAGTAGTTTTATTGGGCGTGATATGGCCATGTACAAAGATTTATTTAAGACGACGTTTTATGGGAGACCACAACGGTATCCTGAATATATAACGAGACAGCGTCAAAAATAAACAGTGAAATCTACAGTAAATAACAGAAATATAAGTAAGGAAATGGCAGGTAAAGGTTTAAAGTATTATTTTCTGTAAATTAGAGGCATCTATTATAAATTCCTTTCTCATTAATTAATGCGCCACTTTAAAATTTTTCTTTCTTATACTTAAAGGAGTATAGAAATCATGATACTACTCGGCTAAGAACCGGTGTTTCGAAATTATTATACCTCATCAGCTCATCATAATTTAAGATGTGGGATATGGAAGTATATCGGGAACAACTAAGTAAAACGTGGAAAGTACAGCACACAGTACTTTATTTACGTTTTCGTATCCAATAGGTCAATATTTTAGCCTTGATGAGCATTGGAATTCATACTTAAAATTTCCAATGAATGTGTGGATAGAATATTAAATTTACGGAATGTGGTACCTACAGAAGATAATCATTAATTTATCGATTTGTTTTCTTGGGTTAAGATCTCTTGACAATCGATAAATAAATTAACAGGTCGTAAAAATACACTAATGAAATAATCATTAATCATAGTCCAAAATACATCCTAAAGTTTCCGTTTGGCAAGTCTAACTTTTTACGAATTTCATATTCTGATATGTTTATCATTATAACTGTTTAGAGTGTTCTTTAGTGATTTTGTATCAGAAGAAACTTTCATTGTCTAAGCTGGAGACACCTGCCGTTTCTAAACATTTCTACACTTAATTATTGAAATAACCATCAGTCGTTTGATATGGAAAAATGGGAAGATTTCTACTTAAAATTACAACTCTAAATCGGCCTTATCATTTTATTTTATTCTGATACTCATAATTTCTTTCGTGGCATGAATTTGTACCATATTTTGTCACATATTTCATTATTTATACTATTTTAAAATAATAGGAAAATTAATAGTAACTCGGTTGATGAACTAAAATACTTACGAACTCAAGACGTAGAGGATGAGTTCAAACGTATCACATTAAGGGCAGGTTTTTTCACCTCTGGGTGAGTAACTGATAACTAACAAGTTGATTTAGAAGTAGTTTTAGTTCACCATTTTTTTATGACTATATTCAATTCTAATCTTCTAGCTAGTTATCAGTAAAGCTGGCCGAGGTGGCTGGAGTATAGCCACGGTCTTGCGCTGGCGTCACACGTGCCGATTTAGAAGTGATTTACGCTGCAGTCTTATTTGAAAGGTTAATGCGTGAGGTTGTACCTATAAATTATACATAATGTCAAACGCGCCAAAGGGTAAAAAAACGACCGTACGCGGACACAGTGAATAAATTTGTCGGTGAATTTCCGGATTTATTCTATGACGAATGCAAAATAATTTGTAAAGTTTGCAATCAAGACTTAATGTGCTGGCACAAAACAGATTGTCGTCGTCATATCAATACCGTGCAACATCAAAATAAAAAAAATGGCATGCCTTTGACAACTCAGTTTATGTTTGATTTATTGTTAATGTTAATAGCCTGTAATATTCCGCTACACATACTGGATAAACAACCATTTCGGGAGTTTTGGAATAAATACAATCCCCAGGTGAACTTACCAAGTCGTACATCGTTACGTAGATATATTCCAGCTGTTCGTGAAGACATTGTAAATAGGATTAAATGTGGATTAAAAAATACACGGCTCTGGTTATATATTGACGAGACGACAGATTGTAAAAAAAATTCTATTTTAAATATTATAGTACGTGTACTGGACCCTCTTAAACCAACATTTCCACTTTTAGTAGCTAGTAAGAGACTAACTGCGTGTACTGGCGAAATAATTACGCGTGTGGTGTTGGAGACATTCGAAAAATTTGAACTTTCAACAAGTCAAGTATTGATGTTTGTGACTGATGGTGCCGCGACAATGCGCGTGGTAGGCCGTTCTCTTCAAAGAGCAATTGTAGGTTTTTACATGTTACGTGTAAAGTGCATGCGTTACATCTTGTGGCAGAAACGATTCGAAAATGTTTTCCAGAGGTAGATGCATTAATAGCAAATACAAAAAAAGTATTTCTCAAATCTCCTAAACGGCTTCAAGCATTTCACAGACAGTGTCCTGGTATCCCTGAACCACCAGAGCCGATTCTTACACGTTGGGGAACGTGGTTGAAAGCGGCTTTTTATTATGCTGAATATTTTCAACAAATAAAAGCTGTGATACTACAGTTCAACCCTAGCGAGGCTGTAGCTATTAGGGGAAAGCCAGACAAGCTTTCAAGATGTTTCCCTTGAAACAGATTTAAAAACTATTAATAACAATTATACAATTATAGAGGACTACACGATGCAATAGAAAACTTGCAAAATAGTTCGTTGTCGTTAGTGGAATCGCTGCAATAGTGGACGACGTAAATACACAGCTACAGGCTATAAATGACGCAAAAGATAATCGCGTTAGTGAAAAATTCGAGAGTGTATTACAGAAAGATCCTGATTTTAGCAAATTAAGATAAATTTGTGATGGTGCATCTACAACTTCGTTAAGTGAGTTCACAGATTGTTTTACTTATGCCTGTATTACATCCGTAGATGTCGAACGGTCATTTTCAAAATACAAACATATTTTTTCACCAAAGCGAACATCGCTGACGGAGACAGCTGTAGAAACATACCTGATGCTATTATACTATAGATCTTCCCCACTTTGTGATGACGACAACCAAACTACTTCATAAATCTGCTTAAAAGGGTGAGTTTTATACACATTTTTATAAAATGTAACATTATTGTTAAAATTTATTTCCATTTATTGTACTTATTCAAGTATTATGATATGATGTAAACATATGAGTCATATGACAGCTCTGTCGGCCAGGTGACCTCGGCCAGCTTTAGTTATCAGTACCTTACCCAAAGATGAAAAGAGCGGCCCTAAGCTTTACAACTTAAGAACAAGGTCTCCAGTGTTGATCCGAACGTACCTGCTTACGTCACACCCGTTAAGCTCACCATTCGAGTATCTAAGAGCCCTAACAACTACATGTTGGAACAAGTAATTGTTTTTCGAATTTAATGCCAGGTTACTGCAATGCTTTGATTGATCTTCTTTTACTTTTATTGATGCAATTAACAACATATTCCATGCCATGTTAAAACATTTTTAACACAAAATTACCTTTCTTTTTTTATTGCAATTTATTTAATTGTATGATGTTCGAATTTGCTGACAACTAAATGTTAGAACAAGTATTGTCATACAGGGCAATAGTGCGTCCAACTTCGATATTTCGAGTTCTATGATAGCTAGAAACTTGATTTAAAAACACAAATAAACTAGACAAAGAAGTCTATAACCGTAAATTGTTGTCACAGGGTGAGCCAAGACGACTCCACAGGGTTAAGTAACATTTTTTAAATGAAATACCATGTATATCAAAAAAATTTTGAGACCTCTTTATGGCCTCCTTTCACAACTATCGATTTTAAGAAAAAATATATTAGTACCAGTTATGAGACATCTGTGTGATGCCACTCAACCATTTTCACGTCCTAAAAGTGTATAGCGTGGCCAAAAAGGATTTTTCAACTTTTTGAACTGAATTTTCTCAATTTTTTTCAAATGGAACACAATACATTTTTGGACGATGTGATGTAGGATTGAAAAAACTAACATTTTTTGTACGTACATTCCTATGGCACTTTGTGACCATTTTCGGTTTATTGAACAATAACTGCAAAATTCAACAATAAAAATGAGGGTGCTTTTCAAATAAATCAAGAGAAAGTATTATAATAAGCGTGTTACATCACACAGATGTCTCATAACTGATACTAACATATTTTTTCTTAAAATCGATAATTGTGACTATAGTGATTTTTTTAATATACACGTGTAAATGGCATAATTTCATCAAAAAGAAAATCATTACATCTAAGTGAATGGGAAACAGTCAATAATAATACAGGAGAGGAGGGAGGCCACAAAGGGGTTTCAATAAATATCCTGATACACATGGCATTCCGTTTAAAAAAAAATTATATGGCCCTGTAGAATCGTCTTGTCTCACCCTGTATATTCGAAAATAATTTCCGGTTATAGATATTTTTATCTAGTTTATTTACGGTTTTAAATCAAGTTCTAGCTATCATGGAACTCGACATATCGAAGTCGGACCCACTATTGTCACACCCTGTATATCATATTATTATCAATGTAATCAGTGTCTTACCAAGTAGGTATTAAAACAAAAATAAGTGATATTTTCAAAAGTCATATTTTTGACGTGTTACCAGCAGTTTGTTTTGTCGTGCTAGTTACACATATTTCGTGTATTATAATTGTAAGTATGGGACGCGGAAAGCCTACCAATAAAAAAATACGCGAAATTATATTCCAACCATATCATAAAAGGCAAAACAATGGATAATATCGCGAGTGTATTAAATATAGCAAAGACAACTATTTCTAATATAAAAAAATATGGCGAAATCGCAAATATTGACGTTCGTGGTAAAAGTTCAGAGAGACCGAAAATAGTTTCTCAAAGAAATTTAAGACGTTTAATTAAAATGTGCAAGTCGGGAAGAAGAAATTTTATACGAAAGATTACTGCAAGGTGGAATAGTGAAATTGGGTTAAACATTTCGAGAGAATGTTGTTGAAAATATATCCACAAATGTGGTCTGAGCATTTATAAGGTATGTCTGATATCTTTTTAATATCCAATATCTTTATTTCTAAATGAGTTGGAATGTATAGGCCAAAGAGAAACCGTTATTGGCCGAAATTCAAAAGAAAAATCGTTACACTTGGGCAAAGTCTAAACTCTCGTGGACAAAAAGTGACTGGAATAAGTTAATATTTAGTGATGAATCTAAATTTGATGGCTATGTAGGAGACCACCGTAAACAGAAGCCTTTCATAAGGAGTGCCTTAATAGGACGGACAAGTTTCCATAGGCATTATGGTTTGGGGATGTATCTCGGCAGAAGGTATGGGAACAATGTATAGAAGGTACTGTGAATGATGAAAAATATCAAGAAGTTTCTTCATAGCTCATCACTATTAAGTATCACAAAATTATATCCAAATGAGGACTGTATATTTCAATAGGATGATGCGTCATGCCATTTGGCAAAATCCACGAAAAAATGGTTTGGGGATAATAATATAAAGGTTTGATCAAATCCATTCATCAGCCCGGATCTTAATCCAATAGAAACACTGTAGCACAGAATGAAGCAACATTTAAGAAATAATCCTCGGCAAACTATTTCTCAATTGCGCACCAAGTTAGAGGAAATTTGGGATAATTTTATACCGAATCTTTGTGAAGGCCTTGTCAATACTATGTCTGCTAGAATTCAGGCAGTTGTTAAGGCTAAAGGCGACGTTACATTTTATTAACTTTATTTTAATTAGCATAAAATTTACTTGTTCCAACATTTAGTTGTCAGCATATTTGACCACCATATAACTAAATAAATCACAATGAAAAAAACCAAGTGTAATTTTGTGTTTAATATGTTTTAAAATAGCATGGAATATGTTGTTAGTTGCGTCCGTAGAAATAAAAGAAATAGCATTGTAATAAACTGGCATATGATTCGCAAAATAACTGCCTGTTCAAACATATAGTTGTTAGGGATAGTACCACCAGAGTACCAGGCAGTTGCACGTTTTTGGTATAATAATGCAGTTATTTGTTCGTTTTATACTATATGGATTGGGTACATCTTAGCTTATTATTTGATTTTCCGAGTTTTGACGCTATAATTAGTATTTTTAATTAAATTGTCAGTGTAGAAGTTCGTAAATATGCCACATAAATGCAGTGTATCAAGTTGTAAAGAAAATTTTGTGAATGGGTCGAGGGTGCATGTTTTTTTTTTCTGAAAACTTGTGTAAAAAATGGATTTCAGCTATTGTAATGAACGGATTTACACCTTCAAAGTGTATTAAAATGTGTGAGCTTCACATTATTAAAGGAATTCATTAAAGAAATCTGTACAAGTGTCCCGGATAAATTATGTTAACAGTTATAATGTAAAATTAATATCACATGCAATACCTACTAAATTTCAAGGTCGTAATTATATCACTTTATTTAATTGAAGGTTAAATAAAGTTGCTACACACATTTTTTGATAATTTTTTATGATTGACAGTTGTATATGGGAGTTACTACTAATTCGTTAGTACCCTACTAACACACAGGATCTCAGAATCATCATAACTCTCTTATGATGGTTCTAAGATCCTCCTTGTTGAAGTTGCGTGAATCTACTTCACACTGACGAAGGCAGTAACCAGAAACCGGTCTGCGAATGGTATACGTGACGGCCTCAACAAGGATTTCCAATTATTTGGTAAAAATCTTTTACTAGTGAGCAATCGCAATTAAAGCTTAATCACTTCTCTGTGTATGATACAAATTTATAAATCATCAAGAAATGTGTGTGGCAACTTTATTTAATCTTGAATTAAATAAAGTGAGGGAATTACGATTTTGGTACCTTATTTAGGTATTATTTTTAGTATTTATTACTAGTTGTAAATGAATCTTACCTCTCTGTTGGAATACTTTGGTATTATAATTTTTATTATACCTTTATTTGTATTACATTTATATAGCGAATAGAATTACTATTCTTGTTTTTACCATATTGGGAAATTGTTATAGTTGTATTGATATTTTGGCACATTTATTTATTTATTTTTCTGTATTATATAAAACATATTCTTAACAAGCATATTTTGTTAAAGTTAGATTATGGTAGTGGCAATGGCACCAAAACGTAGAATCGATTTCATTGATATGAGCTTATATTAAATGGAATGACTAAGACAAAGTAACTGACATATTTTAATTTATCATATAATACAACATACAATACAATCAGTCACCCTGTATTTTAATTAATCTGTCACCAAAATCATTTTCTTGCCAGTTTTAGGTAGATAAAAATTAAATTATCACTATCAGCGAAATAAAAAAAGATTAATTACATTTTTTGCGAATATTCCGTTTAACAGGGTTATCTGAAATTAATACCTTAAATTGGATTTTTTACCAAACCAATTACAAAGTAATTAACTTTTCATTTCAACTGATTAAAATTTACTCATTTTCAAGATACTAAAACAAAATTTTCGAGTCTGTAGTTTTTATTAATAGCCAACTACGAGCAGTAGAAATCCAAATTAAGATTAATATCAAAACTTTTCCGACATAAACACATCAAAGTTTCATGCAGACAATTTAACTCGTTATTTAAAGAAGCCGTAAGTTTTTTATGGGAGAATTTAATAGCCTTTATTTCCACAAAACAATTTAATAACGGGAAAGTTTATATCGACTTCAATTTCATTGACAGATAAGCAATATGGCGAAGGTACCAAAAGTACTAATGACAAACAAGAGGAATAAGTTATTACACTGAAATACTCTCTTCTATCATGTGTAGAATAAATGTAAATAAGGAAAGTTCAGATGGAACTAGGAGGACTACATTTTTAAATTTTTAATAAATTGTAACATTTCGACATAATAAGAATTATTTGGAGACTACCAGAGGCGTAAGCAAGTTCTCACATGTTAATATAGTAATAGATCTCAATATACTTTATAAAGGTCAGTTGGAACTTGATATGCGAAATATTGTATAAAACCAGACAGATTGGCAAATAATTTTATATATTTAAACGACATAATTATTAAGCAAAATGGATTAGCAAAAGACTGAAAATATTTTATTTTAGAAAAAAAATGTCTTAAAGATAAACTTATAAAGATTAATTTAATTATGGTGGGTACTACATCAATTTACATATTAATGAGTAATTTTTATTTTCCTGTAAAATATAAACCAATGGTTTTCTGATAGATCTAATATAAAATCTGTTATCACAGATTTATAAATACATCCAAAACAATAAATTATGTAGCAATATACAATTCATAAAATTAACCGGCATTGGTTCAATGTAGTATATGTATATTGTACTCAGAATAAATCTTTAAACATTCCCAAGGTCTGTAAGTAGTTATATGTTCTAAAATAAAACATTCTGCGTCACTATCACTAGATTAGTCAATTTTTAGTGTAAAAGTATGCACGAAGAACAATAAATAATATACGTTAATACAGGATGGAGCACTTTGAATGGCGTGTTGAAATCCCTAATTTTCTATTAAAGTTAGGAAGAACCCGAAAAGTGAGTCTACATTTTTTTCTTCTAAATTTAATTGTAGAAATTGATGCCATCTCTGAGGCTCGTCAATTATTCAACAATCAAGATATTGAGGCTGGTATACACGTTATTTATAACAACTGTTCGTATAATGTAGTATTGGAGAGTATCCACAAATTAGAAAGTTTTTCCTTGTCCCTAGCATACTCTCTTAAACTACTTGATAGTGTAGAGTTTATTTCAGATTTATTTGCAATAAAAAAAAACGCAAAATAAGTTTGAAATTAACTTTATACACTGTATTGCAAACTTTGACAAATGTCCCCGGTATGTGGGTAAAAGATTTAGTGACATTTTACAAAACAAATCCAAGTTATGCAAATTTATGTGATATTAATCGGTTTCTCAAAATCATTGAGAAACATCTTTCAGTTGATAATGTACCAGTATCACCACCGTCGATGTTGACCGATCATTTTCGCTGAACACAACGAAGAAGACGTTTCTTGGAAAAAATATAGAAACAGTGTTCTCTTTGTCACGTTTCTAAACATTATGTAACATTTATAGTTATTAACCGCTTCTACCAAATAAGTGCACCAAAATCAAAAAATAAATGTATTGTTAGTTACTTACATACACGCTGTCGGATGTCCGACACCACTAAATTACTACAAAATTTCCCCAGTCTAATTGTCAAAATATGTTTGCTTGCCCAGGTAATTTTAGCAAATACGTAGCTGCGCGAAATGTGTGGACATGATGCATTGATTTGTTTTAAATCATTTGGTAGTAAACAGATATTTGTAAGAACTAGTACGAATAAAACAAAGACTATTTCCACAACAAAATTGATAAAAAAAAAGAATGGTTGCATATTAACGTAAATAATAAATATTTAAGATACGAATATAATGTTTACAAAAAATACTAAACACTGAAATAGGCTTTGAGTGGTCAGTCAATAACAAGTGACAAATGATAAATAATACTGCAGCAGTTACGAAATTAAGATTAATATTAAAACTTTTCCAACATAAACAGTTCGAAGTTCGGAATAGCTATTTAGTGAAGTTAGAAACAAACTTCTAAGAAAAATTGATGTCTTTTATTTCTGTAAATCAATTTAATGATAAACCCTTTTACTTCAGCTTCAATTTTAAATGGGAAGATAGTATGCAGCGAGCGCTGTTTTAAGTCAAACAGTTGTTAAATGAAGAGTAAATAATGACGTATGTGGATTATGCCCGCTCCACCTGTAGTGAGAAACGTCGCGTCGGTCGTCAATATTCCACATACGCCTGGTCAAATTGAATCAACTCTCGCTGTATAGTACGCATAGGACATTAAATCTTTTTTGAATATTACGGATGACCGGCTCGGTGGAGTTGGTTAAAGCGTGTGATGGCAAGTGTAACTAGATAATCGCTTCATCGTAGCTGCGGGTTTGATTCCCGCCACCGGCACTAGCAATATCGGTGGGAATGGCCGTGTGCGTGGTTTTTCATAAGTGTAACCCTCGCCCATGCAGCTTTGGCTGTGGATTGGGGGGGTTGTCTAATTTCTGTGGTGTTTGTTTATTATGTAGGTACTAAATTTACTAAATTGTCAACGAAGGAAATCGAACAAGATGGAACAAATAGAATACTGTTTAGTGTACTTCCCACCAGTGATGCCAGATCTATGGAATTTTTCCAACTGAAATACCTAGGCGTGCTTTAAAAAAATCTCTAGTTTTCCCTAGATTGATATATAGATAAAAATACCTAGAATTCTCTAAAATTTTAAAAGATTCGCTAAAATCCCTATTTCCCTATTTGAAAAACAAACCTAAATCTAGGGAAAAATTTTCTAGATCTGGCATCACTTCTTCCCACCTACTTTTCAATTTCTTTCTAAATCTATCCCATCCCTTATGCTACGCTGCGCTGCTGAGGAACAATCATTTCGAAACACCGCATAGCTGCGTCGTTCTCTCCGTTTGGGATATACGCAAAATATTTTTTTATGTACTCTTCGAATCCATAATTTTTACTCTCATGTATTTGCCCTTTTGCCAAATGGAAAGGACAGAGTCATCATTACCACCTAAAAACAAGGCCTCAATGCTGATCCGAACGCACCTGCTTACGTCACACTCGCTAGGCTCCAGCATTCGATAATCTACCACGCAGTTGCAAGTTTCTAGTACAAGTGTGCAGTTATTTGTACGTTTTTTTTTATTTTGGGAGATATCGGTCAAGTATAATTAATTTTACTAATTTTTTCTAACGTTTCAGTTTATTACACCATCATCAGAGAAGTACAATTAATATAATATTTTAAAAACATAGTTATGGTTATTCTACACTACAATTTACTTACACTATTAATTATTAAGTATTTGTTTTAAATTTTGTTACATGTTATTGGATTGTCTGTTTTAACGCAACTGAGATATTTTAACATGGTGTGTAGGTTCTTAAAGTTATCTCTGTAACATAAACAAACCTTTAAGAGCCTACACATCATGTTAAAATATCTCAGTTGCGTTAAAACAGACAATCCAATAACATGTAACTAAACATGTAGTTTTCACGCTATAACTAGTGTTTTTTAAATTAAATTGTCAGTGTTGAAGATCGTAAACATGCCGTATAAATGCAGTGCATCGATTTTATGTTAATAGGCCGAAAGAGCATGTGTTTTATGAAAGTTTGTGTAAATGATGGATTTCTGCTATTCTAAGAATAGGATTTACACTTTCAAAATGCATTAAAATATGTGAGATTCATTCATCGGGTAATCGAACAAGCTAAATTTGTTCAAACTCTTGAGGAAAGTGAAAATGAATATTTATGTTTGCAAAATTCTATTAGCTATAAAAACTGCGAAGAATTTCTTAATATTCTAAACACATTGCCGATTTCGGAAGGTAGGTACTATATAATATTCATGATGAGGATAAAGCCATAGTATTTAAATTAACATATACTCCACGACAAATTATCTTATGCCGTTGTCATAATTTATAATAATTATAGTCTCATTATAAACTGAAGACGAGGTTTGTTTATTATTTTCTCACGAAAAGTAGTAGAAATGGTCTCATCTATTTACATCGAAGGGTCAATAGAGACACAACCAAAAAAGAATAAAAGATACATATTTGAAATTTTCAATCTTTCGAAATATTTGATCATTTAATGTCATTGATAAGATAAGTAATTTATTTACATTATTTGTTATATTAGTGTGTGTAATTGTGTTTTCTAAATTCAACACTGATTATTAAAAACTGTCGATCCCCTTTTACGGTACCAAGAAAATTTATATCATTTTCTATCAGCATTATGCAGACAGCAAGAAGTTGCAAATCTTCGATTTTCCTCACTATAGCACAATTTCCTGTGAAAATCGCAGTTAAAATGCCTAAAAGATCTCTTCCGCTAAACGTTGATAAATTATGAGGTTATGTTCGCAAGCAAGTTCAGTTGAAATATTTGATATTTGTACATATTTGGGATAAAGCTTTCAAATCTGGTACACATAGTTCTAAGGATATATATATATATATATATATATATATATATATATATATATATATATATATATATATATATATATATATATATATATATATATATATATATATATATATATATATATATATATATATATATATATATATATATATATATATATATATATATATATATATATATATATATATATATATATATATATATATATATATATATATATATATATATATATATATATCGTCGACAAAGTTGAATGTCGTATTTTCTAATATCAGCCATAACTTTCTTATTTTTCAGTAGTGTGTGTTTTATCGAATTTCTGGAAGAATCTCGACGAATTATAATGAAAAAAACACAACTTTATGGAAAAAATCTGTCTGCATATCTGTAGTATCATAAATATACAGCCACAGATTTGGGATAAAGCTTTCAAATCTGGTACACATGTTCTAAGGATATATATATATATATATATATATATATATATATATATATATATATATATATATATATATATATATATATATATATATATATATATACATATATATATATATATACATATATATATATATATATATATATATATATATATATATATATATATATATATATATATATATATATATATATATATATATATATATATATATATATATATATATATATATATCCTTAGAACATGTGTACCAGATTTGAAAGCTTTATCCCAAATCTGTGGCTGTTATCGCGATACTACAGATATGCAGACAGATTTTTTCCATAAAGTTGTGTTTTTTTCATTATAATTCATTGAGATTCGTCCAGAAATTCGATAAAACACACACTACTGAAAAATAAGAAAGTTATGGCTGATATTAGAAAATACGACATTCAACTTTGTCGACGATATCTCAAAACTCCCAACTGAAATAGTTTTGAGAGTGTCTATTAGTTGGTAACAAAATAGTCTAAAACTTTTCGTATTTGACCGGTTTTCTATCTTATAGTTTCCAAGATCCCAATACATGTATCACCAAAATGGCGCACACTGTATACTGCCTAAATTTGCCTATTCATTAAAAAACTTTTTCAGACACCTATTTTCCAAATGGTTTATACTCCTCGAAACGTGGTGGGAAGTGTAAATGGTGGAAATTTGTCCCAGGATGCAATATAACTATTGGCTAAACCAGAAAAAAATTTGATTGGTAGCAAAGTAGCAAGGAAGCTAGAATTTGACTAATATGCTAATTCGATATGTGACTGAATGTTTTGCGTATATCTTGTGTAAAGAGGCGTAACTATGGCAGGGCAAACCGGGGTAGTGCCCCGGAGCGCTGGGAGGCCAGAAATTATTTTAGGTTCTAGGTTATAACTGTTTTTCTTAACAAGTCTATTACGAATAAACTAATAAACGACGAAAATGGCAGTTGCATTGAGGTTTCGCGATATTTTTACCACTTTGTAAAATATTTATTATTTTTTACGAAAAGGTGGGATCTTCTGGACATCTTTTACCACTGAGTCGGAAATAACTATCAAAAAATTAAATCCAACTCGTTGGTCTGGGGGAATTTCATCTATTACTTCTATTAAGCTTTGTTTTATGGATGTCATTAAGTCTTTAACGGAGTTAGAGTTACGATTAAAAAAAGATGAAATGGAAGAAGCTTCTGCCATTAAGAAACAAATGTCTTTCTTTGGATTTGTATTTATTACAATTATTTTGTATATAATTCTTACAAACGTAAATTTCGCCTCAAAAGTTGTACAAAGGAAAAATATTGCTTTAAATGAATCTGTAACAGTTTTAGGACAAGTAAAGAAGAGCGTAAGCACACTAAGATCATGTTATTAAGAACTGAAAGTAGAGGCTAAGACCCTGGCCAACAAGTGGGATATTAACACAGATTTTACGCAAAAATGTCAACGACAGGTTAAAAGGCAATTTGATGAACTCCCCAAGTGTATATAGATTTAGTAATACTGAAATTTTATTTACAGTTAATGTCTTTAATTTTGTAATTGACCGTGTAATGAAATAAATTAAGAACAGGTTTGATAGTATGAAAAAATTATTAATCTATTTGGTATTCTTGTTCCAAAAATTGTATTAAGTTGTAACGAAACAGAAATTATAAGTAACATCTATTTATAGCAAATATTCTGAAATATTTGATTTAAAAAAACTTACAGCTCAATATATTAATTTAATAAATATTGCTAAAAATGACTTAAGAGATGACTTATCTGTTAATGATTAATTTGACCTAGTTTTAAGTAAATATGGCGTACTTGAAAGTGACTTAACTGAAGTTTACCTATTGTTTCTGTATTTTTCACGTTGCCTGTTACAACCGCTAATGTTGAAAGAAATTTTAGTAGGCTGAAAATTATCAATGACTACCACTGGTCTACAACTACAAGTCAAGATCGATTACGTGGTCTTGCTCTATTGTCTATAGAAAACGAAGACGGTGAAAACTCCATTTAAATGAGGTAATAAATGAATTTGCTAATAGAAAAGCAAGAAATAGAGATTTTAAATTATTTTTCTGATTATTATACATATGCACCAAATATTGTTTGCAATATTATTACTTCCTCGGGTAAATTTTGATTGACTACTAATATTCCAATAAAATATAAATTTTAGCTTTAATTTCACTAGAAAATACTGTGTAACTCATTGAAACATTACAGGGTCACTCAAGTATGTATGATATTAGATTAGTAATGAGACATTACATAGACATTTTAAATCAAGAAGCAGAAAAAGTGACTGCTAAGTTATGGGAGTAGAACTGGAAACATGTTGATTTAAAATATTAGAGCACTAAGGGAACTGGTACAATGTCGGATGAAGAATATATAATATAAGAAATGATGAAAAAAAAAAGGTGTAAACTTACGATGTAATGTTTATCCACTTATGTTAGTTAGATAAAAATATTCAGTAAATCCACAGAAGTGTGCAAGCATAAATGTACACACAATAACGCACGCCCACCATTTATAGCGTGGCGTGAATCTTATTCTGAGTGGAGTTGAAACACTCATATTTGTAAATAGATTTTCACGATTTAGGTTTTAAACTGTTTGTTTTTAAATAATCTACACTTTTTATTTGAGGTAATTTACCTGTCAAATAATTGCTATTGACGAAAATATATTGAACACGTTAAAATTTTCAGTTTCTTTAATTCAAATCTAAATAACTAAATATACATATTATGTAAAATACGAATATTTACAAAAAATTAGCCGTACGAGAATTTGTTTGGAATAAAATTCTTCGTTTCTTGGAGGAAATAACGAGATATTTGAATTATTTCTAATATTTTGTATAACTAGTCAGTGGTTGGTTATTATTACGAATCCTAGCAAAGTTTATTTATTAGCGCTAACATATATAATCTTAGGGAAACTTTTCATGACATTCCGAAAAAAAAGGTCTACTGGATAAGTAGGAATATTTTGGTATTCAAGGTTATCTGCCTGTCTGGATTCAATCGTTTCAATCGGTTCGTATATTTAAAGTGGGGACTTTCACTGAGTGAGGACAGATATTATGTGGATTACTCACAGCAAGATTTATAGAACAACATACAGAAATGGAATTATATCTGGCTTCTATCATTAATTGTAAATGTGTCTGTCCTTCATTTACGTAAGCCCAGTCGGTGCTTGTTAGGAAATATGAAATGGTTAACTCTATCCAATGATTATTTTTATATTAAACAGGGACTTTTATCAACATAATACGTAATGGTCCGATTATAGCGAAACCAAGTGAAGCAACGATAGGTCCCATTTGTTATTATTTATTATTTAATAAATAAACACTACAGAAATTAAACAACCCCCCGAAATCAAAAAATGGACCGAAACTGCGTAGAAACGGATTTTACTTAGAAAAACGTAGATATACTGTTCAGCTAATGGCTCAACTAAAAGTCATGGAGCACCAGGGCAAAAAATTGTTGGGGCCCAGGTATTCTTCTTAAAAAATAAAATATGTCCGATAGTAATAAAAAAAATTTAGTTTTAAAAACAAACATTATAATACAGAAAAGAAAAAATGATAGAGTTTATTGAGTTAACAACCATTAAAATAAAAAAAAACAAGAAAGTAAGTCAATTCTAATTTAAAATTCTTTATTTCCTATTTGGTACACATCTATTTAGAAGTTACTTATATATTTCATTTATATCTCTATAAATAAGTACCTCATATACTAATATTTCGCACAATAACTGCATAATGAAGCGTAAAATAATATTTGGTAAAATAATATTGCAAACAAAGAATCTAAACTAATATTTGGTGTATATGTATAATGATAAGAAAAATGATTTAAAAAATCTCTATTTCTTGCTTTTCTATTAGCAGATTCATTTATTACCTTATTTATATGGAGTTTTCAGCGTCTTCGTTTTCTATAGATAATAGGGTAAGACCACGTAATCGATCTTGACTTGTAGTAGTAGATCTGAGGTAGTCATTGATAATTTTCAGCTTACTAAAAGTCCTTTCAACATTAGCGGTTGAAACGTGAAAAATAACAGAAACAATAGGTAAACTTCAGTTAAGTCGCTTTCAAGTACGCCATATTCACTTAAAACTAGGTCAAATTAATCATTAACAGATAAGTCATCTCTTAAGTCATTTTTAGCAATATTTATTAAATTAATTTATTGAGCTGTAAGTTTATTTAAATCAAATATTTCAGAATATTTGCCATAAATAGATGTTACTTATAATTTATGTTTCGTTACAACTTAATACAATTTTTAGAACAAGAATACCAAATAGATTAATAATTTTTTCATACTATCAAACCTGTTTTCAATTTATCTCATTACACAGTCAATTACAAAATTAAAGACATTAACTATAAATAAAATTTCAGTATTACTAAATCTATAGTCAGATTTTTGCGTAAAATCTGTGTTAATATCCCACTTATTGGCCAGGGTCTTTCTTACTTATTCTAAAACTGTTACAGATTCATTTAAATCGATATTTTTCCTTTGTAGAACTTTTGAGGCGAAATTTACGTTTGTAAGAATTGTATACAAAATAGTTGTAATAAATACAATTTCAAAGGAAGACATTTATTTCTTAATGGCAGAAGCATCTTCAGTTTCATCTTTTTTTTAGATCGTAATTCTAACTCCGTTAGAGACTTAATGACATCCATAAAACAAAGCTTAACAGAAGTAATAGAGGAAATTCTCCCAGACCAACGAGTTGGATTTAATTTTTTGATAGTTATTTCCGACTCAGTGGTAAAGGATGCCAGAAGATCCCGCCTTTTCGTAAAAAAGAATAAATATTTTGCAAAGTGGTAAAATATCGCGAAACCTCTATGCAACTGCTATTTGCGGCGTTTATTAGTTTATTCGTAATAGACGTGTTAAGAAAAAAGTTATGACCTAAAATAATGAAAATTTTCTTATCGGATCTCTCTCTCTAGGATATGCTCGCCTTATTACCCAATACCCGGTCTCAAGTGCAGAAACCTCTGGCCTCCCGGCGCCCCGGGGCACTTCCACGGTTTGCCCTACCATACTTACGCCTCTACACAAGATATACATAAAACATTCAGTCACATATCGAATTAGCATATTAGTCAAATTCTAGCTTCCTTGCTACTTTGCTACCAATAACTTTTTTTTTTTGGTTCAGCCAATAGTTTTATTACTTCCTGGGACAAACTTCCACCATGTACACTTCTCGCCACTTTTCGAGGAGTATAAACCATTCGGAAAAAAAAGTTTTTTTAAATAAATAGGCAAATTTAGGCAGTATACAATGTGCGCCATTTTGGTGATACATGTATTGCAATCTGGGAAACTATGGTCAAATTTAAATAACCGTCAAGTTCGCCTAGTGATGTGCAGCAACATAACCTATAAAAATAATCTAACCTCAAATATATAGAGATTTGGTTAGAATTTCCATCTTTTCTCATGTTTTGTATAAATAAAATATTTATTCTGAAAAAGAAAACACTGACGTAGTTTTCCACGAAACACCAAAGCACTAAATAATGCACTCGACACGCGTTTCGCCAACCAAGTTGGCATCATGTGGAGATGATTAATGATGATTATTATCATCTGGAGATGATTGAAAAACAGTTTTTTAATAATCTCCAGATGATGCCAACTTGGTTAGCGAAACGCGTGTCGAGTGCAGTATATAGTGTTTTGGTGTTTCGTGGAAAACTACGTCAGTGCTATCTTCGCATCAAAGGTTTCAACCCATTCCAGGTCTGCAAAAAGAATTGACAACGTAGCACCAGTATTGTAATACACTACCTATGAGTTTTATCATACTCAACATGCTAATGGAAATAGTAATTTAACTAGAGAATTAAATATATATAATAGTTTTGACTCAACACTAACCTTCTGGTAATTGCTTTGGGCGGAAGACAAGAATTGGGGCTTTAGCCCACACATGTATTGGTTTGTATATGGCGGTAGTCATGCTCAGATTCCAATATAAATCGGCGGTCTGATGTCTAAGCGTAGATCGACCGATCATTTTCCGAATGCTGGCAAGGGAGCCTTCCTGGTGAAATGAAAACAACGTCTACAGCTGCCGCGCGCTGAGCCTGGCCGCTCTCCGCGTGGATTAAAAAGGAGGCTATGGTCGCCTATTTCAGAATACAAGACTCGAGATGCTGGCGAAGTAGAGACATAATTAAAGGCGCAGCAATCGCTGAACTGGTGGAGAGGGAAATTCTCATATCCATCCTCAAGGTGGTGGAAGTGAAAAATTAGTTCAGGTTAAAGAGGACGCATACACTCTTCTGGACAGGGAAGAATAAAACAAAAAGAAAATAAATTTCCTCGCGGTCTTTATGGTGTGTTACACAGATCCAAAAATGGTTCTCATATGGCCAAGAATATATTTGGAAAGCAAAGGAGTGAAGAAAGGTATATACTAGTGCTGATAACCAAAACCGGTTTTCTGGATAACCGGTTAATTGGTTTTGGATTATTTGATATTTTGTACAAAATCGAAAATCGGTTACTTGGTTAACCGTTATTCGGATAACCGGTTTTTCGAATAAGTGATTAATCGAATAACCGACTATTCAGATAATCAATTAATATGCGTTTTTTTTTATTTTAAATGTTGTTGAAATTTGAAACTACAGATGGTCATCGACGCTTTTTTAGTTTAGAGTGTAAAACCTGATATATTTTGTCATTTTTGTCGTAGTTTGCGAATATTAACTAAACACAATAATATACAACCACAACACTAAAAAGTCTACCTAGACTTTCGTCTTCGTCATAACATGACTCTTGCATGACGTGCGCCGTGCGCGTGCTCTAAATCAAAGCAGGAAAAACAATCCTTTGCGCTCTTTTCTTTGCAATTTTCATTTTAAATCTTAACGTCTTGTCTCGCATTATGCAATATTTATATAGAATTAGAGATTGGGAGGTAGCGGAATACTCTGAATCCGTTCCCAAAATTAGTGAAAAATTTCTTTTATTTCAAACACGACAGTTCTCTGTTTATTTGTTTTCATAGAATAATTCTTTTAGCGCAGAGGTTTACTTAATATATTTTTTAAAGTAATTTATAAGAGAGTGGCTTAATATCCAAAGAAGGTGAAAAGAAACAGTATAGGATGCCACAAATAAATAACTAAAGACAATATACTTTTACTCTTATGATCGCTAGTTAAATATACAT
The DNA here is from genome assembly GCA_029963845.1 of Rhamnusium bicolor. Lineage (NCBI taxonomy): Eukaryota > Metazoa > Arthropoda > Insecta > Coleoptera > Cerambycidae > Rhamnusium > Rhamnusium bicolor. The sequence continues at coordinate 208,966 of JANEYF010004962.1, forward strand.
GTTGGTGCTACATTCAACAATACTTTCAGCCCTCTTTGTATTAATTTTGGATGTTACCGACCTCGCCAAAATAACTAGTACTTAATAGTTCTATAAAATTATATCAAGTTTTTTCATACTAGTACCTACTGATTTAGTGAAATAAAAATATTAAATTTATTCTTTCTAAAATTTAAATTATAAACTCATTCTAATGTGTTTTCTTATAAATCGGTTTTTCAAGTATCCGATTAGCCGGTTTTCGGATACCAGATTAACTGGTTTTTGGAAACCGACTAAACTGTTATAATAAAACCAAAAACCGGTTTTTTGGATCCAATTAGTCGATTATTCGGATAAACTATATCCGAGTGGTTACTCGGTTACTCAAATAATCGGTTGATTATTCAAATATCCGGTTACCTGAATAACCGGTTTTAATCTATATATCCGAAACCGCTCTTTGAAGGAAACCGATTAACTGGTTTCACTTTTTTCATGTTTTTGCCAGCACTAGTATATAATCTAGGATCATACACCACGGGCTTTCAGGCAGAGGTATTACCATTCTAGCAGTGATATGTAAGGAAGAAGTAAGAAATAACACTAAGCAAATAATATTGCTCAATCGTCATCAAACTAAATTGAGCAAAATTTGATAGTTTTACAAGAGAATCTAAATAGGACCACCCGTACATTCGTAAACAGTAATATTTAGAAATCTAATTATTAGCACCACATGGTGTATTTAATTTGGAAGCTATATATTAAAGTTGCCAAAAGAGTCATTCCGTATGAAATCGTCTAATCGGCAAAGCCAGCTTATTTTAGATTCTGCTCAAACTTTGTGAGAATCTTCTTTAGGGTTGCAAGGAAGGAAATCTACTGTCATTTAATTTTCGCATGCATCAGTTTCCGCCTGCGCCCGAATTAAAGCATTTAAAAAACGTCATTCTTATGCTTTAATATTTTTAGCTGTAAAAATTTTTCTATTAAAGATATCTACACGTTCAAGATGACATTTCAAAGCTGAAAGATAGTAGTTTTTGTGCAAAGAATAATTCACACAATCAATACCCCCTACCACGGTGCAGAAAATACTTGTATTTTACTGATTTTTCGTAATTTTTAACTGACTTCAGTATCTCGACTGTTGAATGCAAACAGCTAATATTTCTCAGAGATCAAGTGCACATATCGTGGAAGAGATAAAAACTACAATTGACTCGTTCGGCCTACTACTTATAAAAAAAATCTCTGCTAGAAATTTTTAATTTAAAAAAATTCGCATTTTTTAGGCTACAATATGAATGTGTTGGCTACGAGATAAAAATATGAAACATACAGGATATTTAGTTCTTACCTAACTTCAAAAGTCTGTAATGCTCGTTATTTTCATCATTTGTGCGTGTAAAGGTGGCTTAAAAGAAGCAAAAATACGAAAATTAAATGACGGTGGAGTTTCTTCTTTGGAACTCTAAAGAAGATTCTCCGGCCAAAAAAGGGTGGGTGGACAGTGGGTAAACGGAACTTTTCGGGAACGCCACTGTGAACGCACCCTTCCCCCACGAAGAAGAAGAAGATTCTCACAAAGTTTAAGCAAAATCTAAAATAGTGGAGCAACAAAAATTATTCTTTTTAGACGATTTCATATGGAATAACTCAAAAAGAACAAAACTGAACATTCATTAGTTTATTCAGGTTTTTTATAGAATTACAAAACGTTTGAAAAATCTATTAAAACCACAATCATTCAAGTAATAATAAATTCAGCTTGTAATGCTAACAATTCTAGTTTTAAATATACCGCTATCTGTAGGATTCATTAAGAATTCAACATAAAATTTATTCAAAATTGTACACTCGAAATCAAGTGTATTTGTATATAGAACAAGTAAGACTTGTTTGCATAAGCTCAGATAAATATGCACATATTTGATTTAAATAATTAATGATTCATTTGCTTTTTCGTGGGACTGGCATTATTTGAACTGAATGGATTGGTACACTTTCATAGTCCTTTCTTAGGATATTATCGATGAGTGATGTACAGGGTGATCATTTTAGGTGGATCACTTCGATTTACTGGCCTTATTTTTTATCTAGAAATAATTAAAAAAATGGAGGTTACGGTTGTTCTCTAAAGAATCCAAAAAATCGATCTTCAATTATAGTAAATATGGTCGAAAAATAAAAATTGTCAAAAAATCTATTTTCACTCGGAATAATGGAGTTATTAATTAAGAATAATTCGATATATTACTTCCAGTTTAGACGGACATGACATCACGTGTTCTTGTTTCTTCACACTTAAATATGTAACTATTGCATATATCAAACATAATGAATGTTTGAGATATTATCTACGTTTAAATATTTTGCTTGACTGAAAATAATGCATTCTATAATGAAAATAAGACAGATTAGTTACTGATGTTACTAATATTGAAAAACTTTCGTGATTGTTGGACTAATTAATGGATGATTAAAAAAAGGCCGTTAAATACTTCGTTTAAAACTATATTTTTAAAATAATTAAATCATTAATTTCCATTTCTTAATTTGAGGTTAAGTATGAGTATTTGAACTTTAAACACTATTCAGATCGATGACGCATGTTTTATTTACCCCGCGCCAGAACAAAACAGACAGACAGAGTTTTTCTTAACCTCAATACGCACCAAAATTAAATAATTGTTGTATTCATAGAAATACTTTATTATTATTATATACAAAGCCAAAATGAATAAATGAAACATAAATAATAATCATAATAGAACATATAATTTAAATACAAGAAAGAGATAAACTACTCAACGATCCTAGCATAACACTGCCGCGCAGAGAGAGAAGATCTATAGCTAGTGTGGGACAGAAACAAACAGACCGCTTTACATTGAAAGAGCGGGGTTTAAATCATTGCGCATTCAAGATCAAGCGCCAAGTTAGGATAGTTGAATACCTTGAATTCTCATTTAGTTTATCTTATTTTTAAGGAGGTGAACAAAAATTCACATGACACAAAAAGAGACCTAGCGTAAGTGAGAGCATTCAAGATCAAGTGCCAAGTTAGGATAGTTGAATACCTTGAATTCTCATTTAGTTTATCTAATTTTTAAGGAGGTGAACAAAAATTCACAGGACATAAAAAAGACCTAGCGCAAGTGAGAGCAAATCTAATCTAAAAAGGGACAATTGACAACAGGAACATAACTTTAAGCTGGGAAATTTCTAATTTGTAAATTTCCAAATCTAACATTATTAAAATTAAAATTAATTTTTTGAAAATCAATTGTTTTCTCTGTCTTCGTATTCGGATTCTCTGGGAAGAAACTATATCCAACCTTTTTTTTAGTCACAAGTAATACTAGAATATCGAATGAGCCACCTAAAATGATCACCCTGTACTTGTTATTTAACTTCATTTGCCCTTTTTTGTATTATTTTTTCATACAAAGTAACATTCTGATCTATTATGAAACCACATCTTTCTTATTATGACAAAACTTTAGTCTTCATCGATCACGATGGGATGTTATTTTTTATTTTTCTTCGACAGAGAATTTGGTATTTTTTAAAACTAGCTACATATATGCCGTGTTTCGTTCTAGGTATTTTCTTTTTTGTTTTGTTTTATCAACATTTTTTAATATGAAATTGAAAACTGTAGGTACAACTACTATTTTTAGATGTATTAATAAATAGAAATAGTGAAAATAAGTTAGAATTTGAATTATACAGAAAAGGTACCAGTACTCTAAGATATATCCCTAAGGACTCTCACCTAGTGCTCAACACAAAACGGCGATTTTAATTTTCTAGCCCATCGTCTATTAAGCTTTCCTATCAATAAGGAGAGGTTTGAAAAAGAAAGGGCCATGAGGATATAGCTGCGAATAATGGATATTCTGTAAGTATAGTTGATAAAATAATTAGAAAACAAAAAATTTAAAGTCGTTTCGAAATTCCTCGACCTATCAAAATTAAACAGAAAAATCCGAAGTATGTTGGACAAATTAGACGATCAATTCGAATTAGATTCAAAGAGCATATGGCCCGACTCAAACACGGTAGAACAGATAAGTCTAGTGTTGCCCATATATTTAAGAGCAACCATAAAATAAATATTAGCAATTTAAAATTAATAAAGAATGTAACAAATATTAGACAGTTGGATGCATTTGAAAGCTTAGAAACACAAAGTGTAAAAATAGTATGAATAATGAGAAAAAAAACCCACTTTATTGGTTAATGGGTCACGGTTCACCAAGGTGAAGTAATTGAGTAATTCTTTGTTGTAGTTAATTAATTGTTAGAGGTTCGGTTATTTATATACAGCTGACTTTAAATGACCCCATAGAAATAAGTTCAGAGGAGTTAAGTCTGGTTATCTTAGTGCCTATTCTATCGGTATTGATAATGCAACCACTGCCTAATTGGGAGTATATAGTTCTTTGCCGTTTTCTCTAAAGGATTTGTGCACATTTCCTTAATTGCTACAAAAAGTTGATTAGGCACGTGCTGGTCAGAGGGCAACATTTTTTTGCTCTCGGGCAAAACGATTAGACCTGCGCGGCTGTTCTGATGATCAAACGTGCGGCCAAAGTCTGGTGTCGTTTGCTCTGTCCACGGATTAAGTAAACAAATCTTATCTGTTTGCCCAACTTTACAGCAGTGACAGAAATGTTAACACATTGTAATATAAGTACCTAATTTTTAAATATAAATTACTTATTTATGAATTAAACGAAAATTATTAGACCGAAATAAACTTTCTTCGATACCATTAGAAAGCATTTTTCAAGTGGTAGAAGCAAGGGGTTGTTATTTAAGATAAGATGGGATAGCTGGTGTTGAGGGGGTGGGTGTGGATGAATCACTTATAGCATTATTCGTTTCCTTCTCATATCACCAATACAGCGAGTGCAAGTTTTCAAATTGTCACCCTGTATATAATAATATAATTAGAAGTAGTGGAAGTACCGTAAAAAAGGAAACAACGATGCATTGGAATTATTGCTCAACAGGACTAGAAATAAAACTTACGATATTAACAAGTACTCTCGTTCCAATTTTTGTTAGTGCTACATCTTTATTCCTTTTTGAAAGAGATATGTGATACTAGTCCATACTTTGTTTAATTTGTTAACCCTACTATAATGGAAGTAATGGATGAATAACTTTCATGCCCATGAGAAACAAGGAAAATCCAATTTTATTATGGAAAATATATAAATGTTTAGTCTTCTTTTCGTCTACCCATCTACTGAAATAAATTTTGTTTCATGTTTTATGCCGAGGAGAGAACAATACCAATAAATCATAGATGGTGATTGCAAATTTATTACACACTAAACAGTAAAATATACAAAAAAACATAAATGTACATAACATCAAATAAATATTGATTCTACTTTGTTCAGAAATCTTGCCAAAAAATAAGAAATATGATTATTTTTTTCTAATACCTTTATTTCAGTAAAATAAGTGGAACATGTATTTTTAAAGAGATTAATATTGATATAGTAATATAATAAAGTAACACTTTATTTTATTAAATATTTGCTGCACAAAATCATAAATTTAATACGAATGTGGTATGTTTAAAACAAACAAGCATTATTTAATTAAAAACATTTTATTAAAATATTAGTGCAGGAATATATTATATTATATTATTTGCTCGTTTCATATTTCATTCGATTAATTTTAAATGTATTTTATTACTATATACACGGAGAGCTGGCTACATAAAAAAGCAAGGTACAAGGTACATGAAATGTGAATAGCTAGAGAGGTTCCATTAACGCTCCCAAACACCGAGTGGCCAGTCTGCCAGCGCGATTAGGAAGATTAAGGCGGGGGCGGACGGTCAAAGATGACAAATTTTACAATGAAAAAAAATGATAATGCTCATGGATAAGAATTATTGGGAAGTGAAGTATTTGTTGCTACGAAACGCGGAAAATTATTGGCAGACGATTTCGTAAAGAGAAATGGACGGCAGACTTCAACAAAGCGGCGTTATCTTTAGTGAGAAAAAAATGATAAGCCTCATGATTAAAAATTTTTGAGAATGATTGTTAAACTGTTGAGGAAGCTATGTTGTCAATGGCAGACGAAAAAATGGAAGACAACATCGGGGCAGACTGTATTGAAGAGCGCGGTCTCGAGCGCGGTCTCGATCGGTCTTAACGAGTTAGTTCCGTACGATGCATTATAACGATTTATTATTTTGTTAATTATGTTATGAGGACAATAAGTTAACAATTCCTATATTATACAAGTGCTAAAAGATATGTTTACCATTAAAATATTTTTTTTATTAACAAATAATACAAATAAATTGTAGACTTATTCTATTTCGCTGTTTGTGTCGGATTCATCGTACTGCATGTCTTCTTCGCTTTCGCAATCTCATATAATAGTGGAATAGTGACACAGGCTGATATGCTCAGTTGCGCTTATTTTGACACCCTTACAAGGTATTTTTTTTAACTATTTTTATTTTATTAAAAAAAAAATAATAAACCTAGAATAACACATTTTACACCTTTATCAATTTTTGGCTTTCCTGTAAAATTTGGTAAAAGCTGCTTACGCCTTTTTGTCGTAACACCGTCGAATTGTGCTTGTTAAAGACTCCACAATTTGTAAAACGACTTTCATCGGTCCATATCTCTCGATTGAAAATCAGGTTCTTCGCATTTCTGAACCAACGACAAAATTTAAGTCTTCTATCAAAATCATTATTGTTTAAAGCTTAGACAATCTTAGGTTTGTACGGATGATATTTCCTTTGTTTTAATGTCTTATGTACAGTTGTCTTAGGAATATTTGTTTCGCCTGCAATTTGTCGCACTGATATGCGGGGATTATTGTTAACAGCTTCGAGAATATTATTTGTGCGGTCAACATTATCAATATCATACCGGTCTCTTTTATTATCAAAACTCCCGTAATTTAACAAATTTCTTATAATTCTTACAAAAACTATTCTGTGTGGTCGCATTCTCTCCGGAAATGTTCCTAGATAGAAAGCCGATGCGTTTTGAGAATTTCTATTTACTTTTAATAACATTCTAACATCACATTTTTTCTTCATTTGAGAATTTGTGCGCCATTTAGCAATAATCACACTCTTGAACAGTAATAAGTATTCTTGAACAATTTACAATAATACCACTACTATTTAGTGAACAACTGTCAACTAACAGTAATGCTTATTATTTGTTTTAAACCACAGCCTACCTAAATTTTACTGAAAGTTATATGTGAATTTTTTTACATTTTACTAACTACTTTGCATGCAAGAATGCTCTTGATGAAGAGTATTTCTTTGTTCAAATTTTGAACACTTTATTGACAATTTTATGACAAATAGAATTTAATGATCCTCTAAAAATTGATATTTTTAGAAAATTGTATAAATAAAGCAATTTACAGTAGATTTTAAGTTCATAGATAATAATTAGTCGCCGTCTGAATGAGCAACTTCTTTGTCTCTGGCTTTACAAAAACATTTTGATTTTCCATGGCCTACTATTTCGTTTTGTTAAGCAATGGATAACTTTTCTTAAATTAGTCCCTTAAAAGACAATTTTTTCTCGGCATGTATGCTTCATCTGAAAGCTCTTTTTTAAGCGCAATCTAAAAAACGAAAAAATCCAATATGGCTGCCATAAAAAAAGCAAAAGTTATCTCGCATGTCTCGAAAACAAAAGACTATCGAGCATTAGTTTCTAGATCAAAATATTAATCTCCAAAAAGTGTCCTAATAATGTAAAAGTCTAAAATCTGTCTGAAAAAGATAAATCACAAAATTTTCGTTTTCTTTTTGGAAAATTTCAGCTTTAGCAAAGTCATCGATGTACGTAAAGGATTCATAATAATCATAACCGCACTAGTGTAGTAATAAAAATCTTAACGTGACTCAAATCAGCTTATAACAACATCGACGTAGATAAAGCTAATTTATTTGGCCCATATATGGTTTATTTCACACTTATCTGCAATATAAAAAAACGTCTGCTTTTTTGATCCCTTCACCACCGTCAAAGAAGCTTATATTTTTTATATTGCAAATAAGTTTGAAATAAACTAAGACATTTATAGTCTGTTTCTTATTGAGAAATCATCCCACGGGCGTACCTATTATTTTCGAATTATTTTCTATAATCATCGTATATGAATCACAATGAATATCAAAACTATTACCTACATTAAGAACTATCTTTAGGTAGTGTGCTATATCCTAATAATAATCATTTTACCTTGTTTAAGAATTATAATTTCTGTACATAAAGGTACTTAATGGTTAAGTCTTTTAGATATTGTCTATAATCCTTTCTTTTCAATTAATAATTTTGTCAACAATACTTTAATAACACCTGGAACTGAAGAAACCGTAATAGGTTAACTTTGAGGAAGGAGAACAAGCAGGAATCACTTTGTGTGATCTATCTAAGGCCTTCGACTGTGTTCCTAATGATCTGTTCCTAAAAAATTACTGTTTCATGGTATAATAGATTTGCCTATATTTCTTTTTATATCATATCTAAGAAATAAAAAGCAATATATCAGTGTTAATAATTGAAATTCAGATTTTAGCGATGTTGTGCCTCAAGGATCTATATTGGGGTCAATTCTATTTATATTATTTAGCAGCTATATTTACTATCTACAAACTGTTTTTCTTTGTAAATTGTTGGTGAGTGGGGAAAAAAGAGAAAATTATATTTCAAATGTTTGACGTTTCGTCTTTATCTAAAGACATCCTTGGGACAATTTAATTTAGATTTTCCTTATAAATCGATAATCTTAACAATAATAAACATAATCAAGGTATGAACAAAAAACAGAAACAATAGAAAAATAAATTAGAATATTCGCTAGACCCAATGTTCTAGTCAATGTTCCAGTTTGTTATTACTGCGCATTTCTATCACAATAGGCGTATAGTCTATAACACCATTTCATGATTGGTTGTCAAAAAACCAAACGTGCTCGTTTATCTTCGGAGCAGTTCATTATTTGTTATGGGCGTAGACTTTCACTTATTCACTAGTAGATATTAAGTTCTCTTATCGCGATAATAAGTTGATTATTAATATGTAGACATCAGATCATTTTAGAACCAATTATTTTACAATAGTATGGAATATTCACAAATTGTATATGACGCTTTGATGGCACAGGCCCACAAAGAAAAACAAAGTTTCCTGGTCGGCATACGAGACCTATGTTTTTTTTATGTTTTTTAGTCACTGAATACGAATCCGGAGTCAGAATTACATGATCGTGGACAAATTTTCAAGCTAGAGTCTAAAAAGGCTCATAATTGTTGAAATTTTGGTAATTTAGTCAACAATCGGTTCGGCATGATCGACCAAAATTTTGGAGCCATGGAAATTTTTTTTTCATAGAATAGATTATTTTTTATTTTATGAAGTTTATCGCATTCCCTCCTGTTGCCCATAGTACGATAAAACCAAAAGATATTGACTTAGAAGGAAATCCAACACGAGAATTTCAGTGATATAGTATTCATCTTAGATCTTCTCTATATATGTATATATGTGTGTGTGCCTATATATGTATGTATGTATATATATATATATATATATATATATATATATATATATATATATATATATATACATATATGAAATATCTTTAATCAAGAATCCCTTATCAGCCAATATAAGATCTCTAAGTATAAGACATTTGCTTCAAAATAGTACTCAACAATTTTCTTTGTCAGATATGGATCCGCAATATGCTTTACTGACAAATGTTACAACACTATTTGGTGCAACACCTATAATTATTAGGCTTCTTTAGTTTTATGTAATGTGTAAGGTGGGGAATGAGCATATACTCTTTCCCCTCCTTCTTTTCGCTCTCCTATTAGAATACATTGTTTATGTTGATTACAAGCAACTTTTATATGCTTACGTAGGTAGGTCTTATCTAGTCATATAGACTGTAAAGGTACCAGTATTATATTTTAATTAATAGACGGTTTACATAGCTATGTATACTTGTAATTAAGATTATATTTGCTTGTGCCACGATTATACATAGGTATTGGTCGTATTGGCGTGCATACACTATCGAGGCAATGTAACAGTTGGAGTCTTACAGTCCATATATGATCGAAAAGTTCATCTGCGAAGAGACAAACTATAATTTTAACTAACTGCAGAACAATTACTACTTAAGGACCCTACACACGCTCTGGTTTCTACTCCGTTTTACCTGCCCAGGTAAAGGGACCATTTTAAAAACTATGAATATAACAAAAATACAGTGGCGCACTTTGTTTTTACTTGTATTACCCATACGCACTTCCCTGATGGAAATAATTTAAATTAATGCGAGCAAGAAAATTATTTTTTATACAGTACATACTTATCCCAAGTTTCAACGTGATTCCTTCAAGCAGTTTTTAGACTTTTATGAAAAACGATATTTTTTTATAACTTTTAACATCTTATATCTCAGTAACGAAGCGTTTCCGGGCTCATGTTTATCGGAACTTTTTCTGTAATTTTTGAATGGTGAATCTCCAGTTGAGCGTTGCTTGTATATTTTTTAAACGCCCTGTATAAAGATGTTTTTCACTCGTTTGCAGTTAAATTCGTTATGTAAATTTTATATGAAACTTACAGTTTATAAATTGTTATTTCAACATACAAATACATAATTGTAAAGATTCATGATGTTGCTCTATTCAGTCGTTTCTATTCTCCATAAACATAAGCAGCTCTACATTCGTGATTGAGTACATGCAAGGTTTATCAGAGTGCTATTGTATTTACGTTGAAAACAATGGTCTTTTAATGAAGTAAATTTACATCTCTTCCTTGCTCTCGACGTCTAGTTCCATTTATTATACTTAAAGATTTTCAAACTAAAAGAGTTGTCATTTGACTACATAATGATATCACAGCATACAGGATGGGAAGAAAGAACTAACTACTGATTTAGTAATATATCTCTAGTATACAGACCTCAATATCCTCCGATCCAAAACACTTCTGGTCCTTCATACAATCGAAAAGACAACAAACAAAGAAAACCTGGAAAAATGTCATACAGAGATAAAGAATATGATAATCCACAAGAAATATAAACGTATTTGCCGAATTCTTTAGTTCAGTGTATAGTGCTCCAAGTATCAGCACGCAAAATAACGATGTGACTCGATACAACAACAATTTCGACACTAACAGTATTAAAAACTTTTCTATGTCAGAAATAAAGGATGCTAAAAAAAATTAAAGAATAATATTACATCCGACCCGGATCTTATACCATCATTTCTGATGAAAGACTGCGCTGATGCACTCTCCATACCATTATTCATCCTGTTTAACCTTTCCATTAAAACGTCAGTCTTACCCAACGAATGGAAATTAGCAAAAGCTTTTCCAATTTTTAAAGCAGGCGATATGGCCTGTGTAAACAATTATAGACAAATTTCTCTTCTGTACAATTTTGCAAAGGTGCTGGAAATTATTTTATACAATCGAATATATTTGTCCACAAAGAACATACTATCACCATGTCAGCTCGGATTCATGTCTAACAGATCTACTGTTACGAACCTAGTGTCATTCAGTCAAACCGTGTCTAAAGTCATAGACGAACAGGGTCAATTAGATACTTTGTATGAGGATTTCACCAATGCCTTCGATCGCACTGATCATCAGCTACTACTACAAAAGTTAGAAAAGCTCGGATTTAACTTAAACCTACTAAACTTTTTTCAATCAAACCTAATAGTGAGAAAGCAATTTGTACTTTACAACGGACATAAATCATCGACATACTGAGCACCATCCGGAGTATCACAAGGCTCCAATCTCGTGCCCTTATTATTTCTGTTATTTATAGCTGATCTGTGTATTGAACTACAATGCGATTCCCTGATATTTGCAGATGGTTTAAACATTTTTAAGCACGTAAGTTCCGTAAATGATTTTATAAATCTTCAAAATAACCTCGACGCAGTCAACGATTGGTGAATCCTTAACAAAGTTGGCATCAATGCCATCAAATGTAATGTAGTAACTTACACAAAAAAAGATAAATCATATTATCTACAACTACAGAATCAATGATATTGCCCTAGAACGCACAAATACAATCAAAGATTTAGGCATATATTTCGATCCTGAACTCAGCTTTGTCGAACATACGAACATTAAGTCTAAAGAAGCAATCAAAATGCTAGGCTTTATCATAAGAAATTGTAAATCATTTACTAATACAACATGTCTAAAATTATTATACTACTCTTACCTAAGATCAAAGATCGAGTATGGAAGCATATTCTGGAACCACTATTACCTTATCCACAAAAAACACGCTAGAACAAGTTCAAAGAAAATTTCTAAAATTCTTATCTTTTAGAGCTACAGGTAATTATCCCGAGAGAGGGGTAAACAATAGGTATCTACTGGCTAGCTTTAATTTTGAGGGTCTGGAATTTCGACGAATCTATTCCATGCTAATTTTTCTCCATAAACTACTACATAATAAAATTGATTGTCCCCAAATTCTTTGATAAATTAATCTGCTAGTTTCTAGAGCGCATTCTCGACAAAATATCACATTTTACAGTATTCGAGTCAACAGCAATGTGATATAAAAACACCTATATATTGTATGTGTTATAATTTTAACAAAATAAATCAATACTGTGATATAAACACTTGTATACAAAAAGAGCTATTGAAATATGCTAGACAAGCTTTTGAAATATAATCTTTTGAACCAAAATCTTCTTTATACCTCTGCCTTTCTATTTTATTTATTTACCTTCTTCAAAATGCTCAAATATTACCTTACACGAATTAATTATTGTCTTATATTAGTTACCTGTCTTCATTAATATTATTATTATTTTCTTCCTACTCAACTATATATGAACTACTTTAATGCCTAGTGAGATTAATATTCACTATACGACTTACGATATTATAGGTATATCATGTAGGTACTTTTACTTCTACTATACTCAGTTTCAATTTTTTTTACAGCAGCATTATGAATCTAAGTTTATTACCTTATTTGAAAAGTTTATAGTTTAACATAAGTATAAGATTTAAGTATAAAATTTTACGCATATTTTGTACTGAAACTTTGTCCTTTAAGTGGGGTTACCTATTAAGCAAATAAAGCATATTATTATTTTTTTTTTTTTTCGGTTTCCCGATGCCGGTTAGTCCTCCCGTGGCCTCCGACGCCTCACTGGAGTCGCGCCGGCGCCGGCGCATCAACTACAGCCACTCCCCACATCCCGCAGGGTTAGTGACTGTAGATACCAGAATCGTGTGCCCTAAGCAGACGGAGAGAACCCAGAATGACCGCCTTCTGCATTTGACCTGCCAGCCACTCGGCTCGAAGCCCAACAGACAACGGCAGCAGTGAGATGCAGAAGAGGAGAGGACTCAGGGAGTCACCCTGGAAAACTCCTCTCCTAAATGCCACCTGCCCTGTCGTGACCCGCTGTGCACCTGGTGTTATGGTGAAGCGGATCTTCCAGAGCGGCAGCAGCTGTTCTATGCATCTCACTAGTGGTGCTGGTACCGCAAGACATTCGAGCAAGTACAACAATAGCTCGTGCGATGTGGTATCAAATGCCTTGCGGTAATCAATCCAGGCCATCGATAGATTCCGCTTGTATTGCACAGAATCCTGTGTAATACAGCGGTCTATCAGCAGGCTGTCCTTGCAACCTGCCATGCCCTTCTTGGCACCACACTGTTCGTGTATCTGCTGGAAGACCGGATCAACAGACCTCAGCGTCCTAGCATACAAAATACGTGTAAATATCTTGTAGCAGGAGTTAAGGCAAGTTATCGGCCTATAATTCCTCGGGTCGGAAAGATCCCCCTTTTTGGGGATTAGCACAGTACGTCCCTCGACGAACCAGTCCGGAATCTGCTGCCCCTCCTTCAACCATGAGTTGAAAACTCGCGCCAGACGGCGGTGAGTGGAAGGAAATTTCTTCCACCACCAGTTGTTAATGCCGTCTGGGCCTGGGGCAGCGAAGTTCTTGGTACCAACAAGTGCTTGTTGGACTTCCTCCGTACTGATTGCCGGGCACACTTCTTCTGGCTCTTCAAGATGTCTGTGACACAGAGCCTCGAAGTGTGCAATTGATGGAGTGTCGCTATTGAATGGACGCGGCGTTTCGTAGGTTCCCTTCCAGAAGGTTTCGACATCTTCTACAGCATATTATTACTATTATTATTATTATTATTCGGTTTCCCAATGCTGGACAGTCCCCCCCGTGGCCTCCGACGTTTCACGGGAGTCTCGCCAGCACATTAACCACAACCACTCCCCACATCCCGCAGGGTTAGTGACTGTAGATTCAGGAATCGTGTGCCCTAAGCAGACGGAGAGAACCCAGAATGACCGCCTTCTGCATTTGGCCTGCCAGCCACTCGACTATTATTATTATAATTACTAATAACTAACTTTGAATATTTACAAAGTTACAGTCATTAATATTCAATACATTTTGCAAGCGATAGAAATAAAAATAAAAGTTGAATTATATTTCGTAGGCTGGTCTTTGGAAAAGAAATACAAGACAGTGAAAGAAATAAAGTACACAAATAATAACAATAAATTAGTTTGAATTTATATTGGCTACTTGAGCTTTCGCGATGACTGTTAGATAGTTAAATTATTCAGAATATACGAAATCCACAGTTTCACTTCCTTTTTAAAAAATGGTGACACGAGCAGATCCACTCAACCACTTATCCTCATCGACTTGGTCCCGCCTGGATGTGAACTCGGGTCGTATGAGCCACTGTCCGTCACACCACCAAGCCGATCTGAATTGATATAAGTTGTTCTTTTTCTGGGAAACTCTGATTAGCATCATTTTTAGCTGTACGTCTGCTCTGGAACATGAACTTGACAACTTTGAAATTGTGAGTTATATCATTGTATTAGAAGTGAGGCCAACCACGTGGGGTCAGTCATGTTGAATTCTATTCTACTTTAATGGAAATATAAAAATAATTGTGGATGGGGATATATAACATATTTTGTCAACAATTTGATGGAGAGTCAGTCACTTTGGAAAAATGCGTGATACAATGACCTACGATAATCGAACTTTGCGTATTCTTTTATCAATTTACATCAATGAACTAAGTTGGTAATAACTAGAATTGGCAAGTCGTGCGGCTATTCAGTGGTGCAACAGCAGGTAGATAGATATCTGGTGACGCAATGACCGGCTGGCGGACAAATCGAAACGAGCCACGAGACTAGTCCACTTGTATGTTGTAGTGTTTACACGCTAATTTATTCCTCTCCGTTATATTTTATGTTGTCGTATTGTTGATAATTTTATTTGTTGTATTTTTTTGTTGATATTAATTATATATGTCAGACGTGCGCAAGGGTAAAAAACGGCCATAAGCTGACAAAGCAAACAAATTTATTAGTGAATTCCCGGATTTATTCTATAATGGTGCTACAATAATTATTGTAATTATAATTTGTAAGGTGTACGAGACAGACCTGATGTGCTGGGATAAATATGATTGTAGATACACGTAAATACTGTGCAACAT
The DNA here is from genome assembly GCA_029963845.1 of Rhamnusium bicolor. NCBI lineage: Eukaryota > Metazoa > Arthropoda > Insecta > Coleoptera > Cerambycidae > Rhamnusium > Rhamnusium bicolor. The sequence continues at coordinate 224,556 of JANEYF010004962.1, forward strand.
AAATGTAAATAAAATTGCGTGCCTTCGAAAACACAGTTTATGCTCGATTTATTGTTAATGTTGATTGCCTGTGATGTTCCGCTGAACATACTCGATAAACAAGCATTTCGGGAGTTCTGAAATAAATACAATCCCCGGGTGACAATACCAAGTCGCGCAACGTTGTGTAACTATATACCAACTGTATGCGAGGACATTGTAAATAAGATCAAATGTGTATTAAAAAATATAAGGCTATGGTTCTGTGTGACGAGACGACAGATCGTAAAAGAAATTCTGTTGTAAATGTTATAGTACGTGTACTGGACCCTTTTAAACCGACATTTCCACCATTACTATATAGCAAAGGACTAACTGAGTATACTAGCAAAACAATTACGCGGGTTGTGCTGGAGACGTTAAAAAAATTTTATCTGTCAACAAGTCAAGTGTTGGTGTTTGTGACCGATGGTGCCGGGACAATGTGCTTGGTAGGCCGTTCTTTTCAAGAACACGGTTGTTGGTTGGTACATGTTACGTGTAAAGAGCATGCTTTACATCTTGTGACAGAAACTATTGGACAATGTTTTCCAGAAGTAGATGCATTAATAGCAAATACAAAAAAAGTGTTTCTTAAATCTCCTAATCGTCTTCGCGCATTTCACAGCAAGTGTCCCAGTATTCCCAAACCGTGCGTTGTCGTTAACGGAATCACTGTAAATAGTAGACGAAGTAAATCGACACTTTATAAGTGACGCTAAAAATGAGAGAAAACTTCGCACGTGTGTTAAAACAAGACGCCGGTTTTACCAGATTAAGACAAATTTGTGGTGGTACTGATGGTGCAACCCCAGATCCGTTAAGTGCATTCAAGACTAATTTAATTATGCCTGTATTACATCAATAGATGTCGAACGGTCGTTCTCAAAATATAAGCCTATTTTTTCACCACACTGAACATCACTCACGGAGAGAACCATAGAAACATACCCGAGCTTTACAGATCTTCTCCAGTTTGTGATAACCAAGCTAGTTCATTAAGCTTGTTAAGAGGGTAAGTTGTGCATACATTGTTATAAATTGTAACAGTTCATTGCTTTTGTTACTAGTTAATTTGTTTTATTACGCCTATTATGATGCGTACGCCTCTGTCCCGCCGCACATTTCTGCCAACTCTAGTAATAACTAATAAGTAGTAAATACAATAAACAACAAGCACAAGCTGCTCAGATGATAGCGTCCATAGAACTGTCACTATTGCGTCACATACATAGGTGCCCAAAAATTGCCTAGGTTAACTTTTGTTAATTTACATACATGAACTCAACAGAATTTATATTTCATTCACAGAGTGGTAGGTAGAATACAAACAACAGAAAATGTAATAATTATTGTAGATACAATTATAAAGTTTTATAGAATGAAAAATAATAATGCAAAGTAAATTAAATACAGAACAAGAATAAAAATATTGATTTGACTGACTAATTTTACTGTTAAGTTAACCACTACTGCAATGAATCAATATATTTATAATTTGAGCTAAAGTTTATTGGAAATTAGGCCTTCATATGCTCATTTTACCTACTAAAGTTAACTACCTTCCCTCTTAGGTTCCCAAACATCCACGGTCTCACCAGAATTTTTTCGATTTTTCTGGTGCTCTTATAATTTTAACTGAGGAAGGTGCAACACAGTTCCAAAACATCTGAGCGCAAAGAAAGAGGGGGCAAGAATTAACCCGCAAACAAAGTGTATACTCCTCAGCAAAATCTGATTAAAGCTACTGGAAACGATATAAACACAAGGACAATCTTAAATCGTTTAAATGCGACGGGTTTTCGTTGCAGAAGACCCATAACGACCACAACTCCAACCAGTCCATCGCGCAGTCAGATTAGCTTGGTGCAAAGAAGGAGAGAACTGGAAAGAAGATTGGAATCCTGTTATGTTCTCGAATGGGAGCAGATTCGTAGTATACAGTGGTAAGATCAATGCGAGTATGAAGACCTTCCAAAAAAGTAGATGAGATTGCTACAGGATTCCCTGTGCCGGTAAATTGGTATCGAAATGCATCTGACTACACAATCAGTCATGCATATTCGTTATCTCGTAATAATTTTTTTAGTTGGAGGTTTTTATTGGAGGTTCTTAAAAAATCCACGTTCATATAAATACTCAAGTATTTGAAAAGATGTGATATTTTGTTTTCATTGTTTTCATATTTACTTTGATGAAACAATGAATCTACTTGTAAGTAATACATTTCATTTTGCCTTTGCAACTTTATTAGTCATCCGAATTTCAAAATTTGTATATCAATATAAAGGGATTGAAATTACCTTCAAAATGCGTGGCCACTCGACCCCATGTGCCACTTGAAATTTTTGATTTGATAGGAGTCGTAACACCGTCACTGAGGTGATGACGATGTGCTTTTCTTCACAAGAAAGCATTATTTTCAATGCGTTTTCATGACATTTTATGGCATGCAGATATCATGCTTCTTTCCGGAGGTACTAGAGGGGTGACTTTATGGGCGCACGGTATAAGAATTAGAACTGTAACGTTGGAATTGTAAATATATGGATTAGTTCAAATTATCTAATTAAAATTAATAAATTAGAATTTCTATTATTACACATAACATAATAGTACCTAATACAAATATTGTCTGATATGAGCATCGTTAAATCTTTGTTAGATTATTGTGCGCCTCTAAGGATAAAAATGATATATCAAACATTGTCTGAACTTTAAATTTATAGTCGGAACGTTTACCGGAATGACGGAAATATATGGAATTCCAAAGGCTACGGATTACTCCAGTAGTAAAAATCTACTACTACTTTAATCGTATGTTCAGGTCGTTGCCTTTTATATTATACTCGTTATCTTGAGACAGTGTCATTTCTTTTAAGAAATCAGTTTTCTTGACAAAATTTATGTATTTTCAGAATGTTATTTTCGTGGCATTTTTTTCTTTTCTTCCTGGAACTTAATATCACATAAATAATTTTGCTACGATTAAATGACATCTAAAAAATGGTTTACCCAGTTTACTGGAGGAATAAGCTCTTCTAATTTTGTATCAAAGAAACAGTCAGGGGGTGTTTATTAACAATAGATACCTACATATAAATCAAAAAGTCACGAAACATTTTCCTAATATTTCGTAAGCGAAATACATATGTTTCATTTGTCAAGATTTCATAGCGTTTATATAATAAATGTAAAGTCAAACTCGACAACTCTATTTTAGTTGTTTATACGATATCCATAGGGTAAAACTAATTAATAATTTTATTCAATTCCTCTTTTAGCATCGGTACTACGTTATAAACATATCTATAGAACAATTGGATAAACATTTAGCTTAATTTAATAATAATATTGCCGATTCGTTAATTTTTTTGTGGTATTTCGTTCAAATTTTTGCGCAGTTAAAATTATTGTAGCATTTCTTTATTGCTGATAAAATTTTTACACGTTCTAAAGTTTAATTATTCTTAGATTTGCATTACTTTCTAATGCAATTTTTGACTGTACACAAATTCAAATCGTCAAGTAGCTAACTTTGTACAGTATTCTACATACATAGTATATAGAGTGTTTTTAAAATACATGCATATAATCAAATCTGGCCCTTATAACAATATGAAACAAATCCCATACTTGAAATTCAAAAATTCAAAAAAATTTAAATGATTTTGGACCAATCTTTTTCCCGCCAATCTCAGCTTTAGGATTGCTAGGAATACAGAGCGCATATTAACTGAATTTCCAGTCCTGGAATGGGTTGAAACCTTTGATGTGAAGATAATATTGTCGTAGTTTTCCACGAAACACCAAAACACTATATACTGCACTCGACGCGCGTTTCGCCATGCAAGTTGGCATCATCGTCATCATGCAGTATATGGTGTTTTGGTGTTTCGTAGAAAACTACGCAAGTATTATTGAATATCCAGTGTTGTCAAGTCTGCACGAAATCATGAAAAATAAATTATACTCTTCACTTCACTTCACCGCACACATAGTTGGCACTATTTGTGAAATTAATATTCGAAAAATTTGTCATTTAAACATAATTAAAAATCCAAATACACAAATCGTTGAATGCACTAACAAGCTAGAGCGCGAAATTTTCAAACAATAACATGATGTTACTTAGAAACGCACCACTTACGAGGTCTAGTAGATACTGACATAGGGAGACATAAATTACATAGCAGCATAGTCAAGAAATATTGCTAACATATTATGCCTGCGATGGGTCGTAATATGGTTGCGATTAAGTCATATGTTGATACTAAAATATGTCCCAATTACAGATATCTAAATGGGCATCATTTTGCCATAATAATCTCTTTAGGCATGGAAATGATAAAGAGATATATGCTGCAGCCGTTAGCTTATTGTTTGGCCTTTTGCAAAGAATTCCTAGCCACTTGGTTGTAATACTGTCATATTGTTGCTTTTCTACTTAGTGCATATTTAATCTTCTTTTCTTATGATAGGTTGTTCAACACAGGTTGGTTTAGTAGTCTGTGCTTTCACAATGATAAAATCAATGATACATGATAATGCCCATATATTATTTATGGGCTCGGGTATTCTGTACTCAAATCTTATGGCAATAGGATTTCTACTCCAAATGTAAATGAGATACATCGAAAAAAACCTCAATTATTTAATATTTAATGCATTTAAAACAAATTGATATTATAGTTTGTAATCCTTATTTTCACACATTTGAATACTTACTAATTTTTTTATGTTTCTTGTATCTTTTAATATCAAACTAAATACTTTTAAATGTAAATTCCAAAGTGTTGCTATTAATAAAATTCAAAGACCACCGTCCCTCAGTGATAAATTTATTTTAACATATATGAGCTATTGTGTTTATATGTGACAAAACTTATAAAACACAATATAACCTAACTTGACATACGTAATGAAAATGAATGCACCTTCGCCACCTTCATGTCAATGTCTCATCGTGTTAGAGAATAATTAATTACACAATCGTGTGCAACAGTGTAATATATTGAATATTCTATGTCCTACCACAAAACAGTACAAACCGTAAAAGACGGCGAGACCGAGAAAGTCATAACTACAGTGCCATATATCAGTAGGAGGCAAATGGCATTTTGTTTTGGCCACCAACAAAGAATTTAAAAAAGTGTGTTTTCAACGTGAACAGCCTCCCAGACAACCATGTATATTTAAAAAAGAAATATTGGTTCACTTGTTGTAGCTAAATGGGTAAAAAATTCAACAGCAACAATTACAGATGCCACACTTGGTTTGGCCTTTTTGCCTTCATTGTAGGTTTTTTAACCAACTTTAAAATGTTCTCGTAACTTACTGATATATGGCTTTGCACTTTTTTACATAATGTAATACTATGTTTATTATACTTTTTCAAATATTGTTTACACTTCTACCTTTTCTGGTTAGAAACAGCGTAAAAATTTGTCGCTGACTACATTGAGCAGCAGCTTCATGTTGGCGCATAGTCTCGTTCAGCGAACTGCTGCCGGTCAACCTCCCAACAACGGTTGTTTTCGCTAAACGCTTCCATTGATTGGCTGTCAATGTAATAAAGAAAGTTTGATAGTAATTTTGAACGAAGTTATAATTGTATGAAATAATCGGCTGTGAAAACGTTTTTTCGACCAGAAAACTGATTACAAAATAATTTTATTTATAATAACTTGCATTTCAAAATGCTGCCTATTCTTTAGCAATAATAACTTTGCAGCACTGACTATTATCCATTTGATTATTGTTGTAGTCATTAAAACGCCTCTATGACATCATATAATGCTAATGCGATATATAACGCCTTCAAAACGTTTCGCTAACCAATTTAAAATCAAAATAAAAACGATCTGACTGAACATTTAATAGCAAAATTGAGGTTGCGAAAACATCGTCAAAACCCGGGTTTAGCTATCATAGCATATAAATTACGTTGTGCTATTTGGAATACAATATTACACGGTAGTGAACTTTATTTTTTCTACTCCTATACTTTAATTAATTTATTAGACATTTACTATTTGTACTTTAATGAAATTCATTATGACACAGATTTTCCATTAAGATACAAGTTTATATCCAACTGAAATGCAACATCACAGCAATGTTCAGTTAATATCAAATATTGCCATGAGTATGACAGATCTAAAATTTATCAATTTTGGCAGTTCATATTTACTGTTAACGTTGTAGATTCCTAAAAGTTGTGCTTTTTGCAAATAAAATCGGTAAAAATGTGCGATAATGAGAGTGAAATTGATAATTTAACTCCACCGAAAATTGTGGATCAGGCCACGAGAACCGCCAACAATATATTACCTGTAAAATCAGCAAAAACAAAACAAAAATGTTACTCTCAGGTCATGGATTGGTGGGACAAAAATAAGTCGTAAAAATAAAGTGCTTATTTTTCATTATTATGACTGGTCGTAGAAAAAATATTGTATGCAACTCACATTTAATGGCTATTAAAACACTAGTATTCAATACGATACTTGCCTATGGCTCGTATCGTAATTATCGTACTCATGTCTTAGTAGCTATCATTAAATGTTTGTTGCATAATATGCTTCTTGATTGTTTTTAGATATTTTGAAAATAAATATTATTCTTATAATGGGATTATTTACCGATTTAAATATGTGCATATATTTCAAAAACACACTGTATAATAAGACAGTTACAAGAAATTCAACCCACACAAAATTAATTTACGACAAATAAGAGAATTAATGACACAATATAATTATATTATACCATCTTTCTGGTCTAAATTCTGCCTCGAATATCTTATAAAAGGAAGAGCAGCGAAAAAGCTTAATGAGAAAAGCTGTTCGCGTAAAATAATAAGCCATTTTTTAGCTAAAGAAATGGAAGCAATTATGTTGCTGTAATTAAATGTCATTTGCATTTTCTGAAAGGTTCGAATTTTAATTCTTCATGGTAAGATTTACCTGCAAAACGTAGGAAGGATTGAGAACAGTACACTATAAACATTGAATGAATTCAAATTTATAATTTACATTTATTTAAGTCTTTTTAACAGAATATTAACTTCAATATACATTTTTGCATACGCCAAGTGAATTGTGTTAATATTTTGTTATTTTGGATCTGGATACATAAATAATACAAATGATCATTTACTATGTATAATTGAAAAGTTAAACACCATTTATTATATGTTTTATGTTTTATTTTTTTATTTCTTCATTTATTATAAATCGGATTTAAGGCAGTGCAACAATGGTGTATTTAGGTGAGATAGTAGTAACCCAAGCAGCAATTTTGCGACTTGCGACCACATTTGCACAGGATTTAACGTTGTATTAGGTGTAGAAATCGTCATCATGTCACCCACGACCTCTGACCGACTACACGACGTCGCTTATCAGTTGTTGTGACTAATGTAGACATGTTTTAACAACATTTGGCCGCCTGCAATACATTGACTGTGGACGTTGGTGTCTGGGGATTATTATTGAATTTGCGGAAACGATGATATATTGATGACCAAAGCAGATAAAGGAAATAAGACTGTTCTACTAAAAAGGGGGATTGTTTGGAAAAGGTGAATGAGCTTTTAAAGGAAAAAGAACGTATGAAAACTTAAACGACGACTCAGTAAAATACCAAAATAAAAGTAATAAATTAGTGAGAAAACTAGCTATTTGACCAAGGATATGTAGATGAAAGAGAGAGGAAAAGACTTACGGTTTATAACTCTAGACCACCACTAGGATATGGATTGTCTAAGATCCATAAGGAAAATACTCCATTAAGGCCAGTAATATGTCAAATAAATTCACCTTCTTACCAGTTAGCAAAGTACATATCAAATATTCTAAATAATCTAGCAGAACTCTTAGAAAAAATACAACAAATTAAATTACCTGATGGATATATTTTACTATCATTAGATGTCAAATCATTATTTACCAATGTCTCAAAAGAAACTGTCAAAAATTCGATGATAAAGTATTGGGAGAGTATTGAAACTCATACAAATATCCCACAAAATATTACTTCCACACCCCTCAAAGTAAGGAAGTTATGTATTCGTGAAAATTTTTTATTGCATTTCTGGACGAATCTCGACGAATTATGACGATACACAAACTTTCAGAAAGGAAAATTTTCTGTCTGTGTGTCTGTCTGTCTGGTTCGCGATAGCAGCTACAGTTTTTGAGATAAAGCTTTCAAATTTGGTATACACATTCTAGAGGTCAAGGAAGAGATTGAGTTCGTTGATAAGCAAAATCGGTCCCAATTTTTGAAACGTCAAAAAATGTGACCTTTTTGAAACGTCCAAGTGACTTTTGAAACGTCAAAATGTGACTTTTTTGAAACGTCAAAAATTGTGACTTTTTTGAAACGTTAAAAATTACTTTTATTATAAACTCCACCACACGTCGAGTTTTACTACGGTGAGGAAGTTCTGATCCCCAAGTAATTGGCAGCGGTTTTTTTGGAGTTAGTTGGTTTTTGGTTTTGAATGTACTCATTTTTCATTTAACAATAGCTTCTATATGCAAAATTTTACAATTATTATTAAAAAAAGAAACAAAATATAACCTACACATTTTTGTTGTGTCATCCTATTATTTTCGTGATTTTCTTTGTCGGGTTCACCTCTCAGTAATAGTGGACAGATATCGGTCATTCATATATTCAACCACTTTTTACAATGAATCAGTTATGATGCATATTTTAGAACGATTCATACATAAACACGGCCGGGGTTGCTTTACACGACTCCTTTGTTTTTTTCAGGACCAACTCCAGGGACAAACATACATACTGTTGTCTACCATTGTGGTGTTGATACATATATGCGAATTTAGGAGATTTTGGTCAATCTAATTATGCTACTTTTAGTTTAAAACCACTAAGCAGTTATTAAATTGTGCAGTTAGATCACTCAAATTTGTGTACCTAAGAGTGTGGGGGCACGCTTGATTTTTTGGCTTACAATGTCCATATTTTAAAAGGAACTGGTCGGCGCGTTGACAAATTTTGGTATCACAAAGCTCTTAAAATCTAATAAAAACATCACAATAAAGCACAAAATAAGGTTAAGCTCTACGTTTAGGTGGGAACAACAGTGGTGTTGTTTCTAATAAGCATAACTGATCCTACATCATTCATAAAAATCACCTTATTTTGTCTAACCAGCTTGGTTTCAGGAGCGGACACAGTACGATCTTGACAGTTTGCAAAGTCGTGCACGACATGATTTATGCATTTAATAAACAGCAGTACACCACAATGCTCATGATTGACATTCAAAAAGCCTTCGATACCGTCTGGCATTAGGGCTTCCTCCATAAATTAAAAGACCAACATAAAATCGCGTCTCGAGCTTAGTTTATGCAAATTATAATGTCGTAAATTAAAACCATATGACTCAAAGTACAGATCTCGATTGAATCTATAGTTGAGATGGTGAATAAACTTTATACAATATATTTTTGATACTGTGGATTCCAGACAATGCTTGCATACTCAAGATTACTACGCACAAGAGTATTATATAGAATTTCGATAAATTGAGCTTCACGAAACGATCTAGTCACGCGTAGAATAAATCGCAAATTACGCAATAATTTACTAATAATATTATCTACGTGAAGTTCAAAACTTAGTTTCTGATCTAATACAACACCAAGATCTCTGATTGACTTTACTCTATGAATTAATCTATCATTAATATTATAACTGTAATTATAATTAGTAGGTAAATGACTAAAGATAATAAAATGACATTTATCAATGTTCAGAAATAATTTTAGGCTTGTCTAATAATCAGTTAGTCTGTCAACATCGGATTGTAATTGAACACAATCATTATGGAAGAATACAGGTCTATAAAATTTAAGAGCAGGGGTATAAAGCACGTTCTTTGAATGTTGGAAACATCTTCCAATGTCATTGATAAATAAGGGAATCAATAGTGGTCCCAAGTGAGACCCCTGGGGTATTCCAGATGTGATTTGCATGTAATTAGAAGTGGAATTATTGACCTTCACACATTGGCATCTGTTAGATAAGTAAGATTTGACCAATCTAAATAAATTGCCGTGTCTGCTGTTCATTTCTTCATAAATGTTTTGTACATATGATACTAAGTTGGTTACTATAGATCGACCCAGGAAAAAGCCATGTTGCTCCCCACATATCTGATTTTTACATGCAAAGAAAAGTTCATTTGTAATAATTGCTTCTAATAATTTACCTGGTATTGACAACATAGATATTGGCCGGTAGTTACAGACGTTGTTTTTGCTTCTCTCTCTATGAACCGGGGTAATTTGAGCCCTTTTTCAGATAGATGGAAATATACTCTCTGATACAGATTTGTTATATATTATAAGTAGAGGAATTAGTAAAGAGAATTCACACTTTTTTTATAAATATTGCTTGCAATCCATCTGGACCAGCTCCCTTTCTAATATCCAGTTTGTCTATCTCAGCGATAATCTGAGTTTCAGATACATGATCTGCAGTGACTGGTTGAGTATTATTATTTACCAATAAATCTATATTGGGTGTAGCGTCAAAAGGTTCATACATAATTGAGAAATAATCAGAAAAGGCGTTACAGATTTTAGCGTCAATATCAAAAACATTGTCATCGTAAGTTATAAAACTAGGGGTAGATTTATACTTTGATTTGTTCGAAACATATGACCTGAAAGATTTCACGTTATCTAATTATATATTTGTTATGTTATTCGAGTAATCGCTTTTTATTGCTGCTTTTACGTTTTTCCGGTGTATCACATTAGTTCGATTTTTCAACTATTTGCCGTCGATAACCTTCCGTCAAACTTGGGCAACTAAATAAATTTTCCCAATTGAATGAATTTTTGTTATTTGAACTTTGACTGTTTTTCTCGATTTTTTTCAAATAATAACATATTGAAAATTTTATACGGTCGCAACCGGAATAAAAACTACTACCAAAATCAATAATAAAAAATATAGGTTGTCATTTAAAAAAAAAGTCGATGACGTCATAACTTAAAAAATAAATGACATAAAAAACTGAAAATAGACTGAAAATATTTGCTGAAGTTGAAATCGCTATACCCCTTCGAGATTTTTTCCAAAAAATTAATATCAACGGAATTACTGAATTTATGCGTCACTTAATTTCCACACTGTATAATCATTTGAATGGGCTTGAACAATCTAACCTAACTTAACTAAATGGGCACTAAGATTGTTTACACTTACGTGAGGAGGTGAATACACAAAACAAATCAATATTTTTCCTGTTGTTTATGACCACTGTAACCCACAGATCTTCAGATATTTCTTGGCAAGACCAGTCCTCTTTAATAGTTGAAGTGAACTTTTTCTTTACGGATATCATAATTCCGCCTTCATCTTTTTTTGCGCCTAATAAATAAGTTCTGTCTTTGCGAAACAGATTGTATGTATTAAGATCAAAGAATTCAGCATTATTTATATTTGAGTTTAAGTTAATGTCACTAACACATACGATAACAGCTATACAACTAACATAGATGTAAAAAAAAATCATGAGTTTTGGTTTGCAGCTTTCGGACATTTTGATAATATACAGAAATGTCCATAAATTTAAATAGTGTGAAAATAATCTGATATAAAAAGAATTTTATATTTATTTAGCAACTTTTAAGCCGTCTTCGTTACTGATTATGTAAATTTTACCACTACGGGGATGTTTCACATAGATTTTGAGATCGTGAGTCCAATATTTAGCTTTAAAAAATTATAAACACTTTTTTACTTATCTAATTTTCACTTTATTTGTTATTTTACAACTAGTTTCATCCTATTTGGACATTTTCAAGTAAACTCACAGTTTACTTGAAAATGTCCGAATAGGATGAAACTAGTAAAATAACAAATAAAGTGAAAATTAGACAAGTAAAAAAGTGTTTATAATTTTTTAAATCAAAATGGATTTTCACAAAGTAACTTCATCTTCAATCAACTTTTCCAATATTTAGCATTTATGGGTTTGTAGATTTCTCGTATGTTTTTTAACAATAATAATTTATTACTAGGCATGAGATGGTCATTTCTACAAATACTGTTTATAGACTCTTCAGATTGTGAAGGCATACCAATATCGCTCAATTTCAACCATTCATTTTTTCTTAATTGCAGATATTATAATTTTTATATAATCGAGAGGACACTGTTACAATTATTGATTTTGGTGTTTTATTTTTGGAATCAATGTGAGCAACACGGTGACAAGATTGTGTAATGTTTTCGAGCATTTCAAATTTTTTCAATACATTTTTTATGATTTCTTGTAGATTTTCTGCTGATTTTTCAGGTATGCCATTAATTTCTAGATTGTTCATTCGAACTTGTTATTGAAGATAATCAACTCAGATTGCATTTTTTTGACTTCATCAGCAACACAGGCTAAGTTAGATTCAATTTTAGGGACGCATTTTTTCTTCGATTTCGTTGATTTTTTTGTAAAATTTGTAAAAATTAGAATTTTTTTTAATTATTATAAAAAAACATAAAAATGTATGTATAAAACACAAAAAAAGACAAATATGTCAGTCTCAGTACTAATGATTAAATTAAAATAAACAATTACAAAAGGTATGAGGTACTCACATTTATAGTAGGTTCTCCGTGTTTTTATACAGTTCGAACAATCATTAGGTATAAGAAAAAAAAAGAAGGGTCGGAAAAATCCACAGTCACAAAATTATAATTTTTAATTATTTGTCCAGAGATTAACCTTTGACTTATTCTTTTCACCATTCAGACAACAATAAATTTGTTCTTATCATTATAGCAACACCGAAACAATAAAAACGTGATGTAGGTAAAAATGTATTATTTTTAGTTTTTTATTTTAGCAATTAAATTAAAATACGCAGTGTTGAAATTTTCAATGTCTGATCTTTGTTTACACTATTATTGTCTTTCTTTATGCATATCATATCATTTAGTAACTGTTTTTTTTTTAAATTGTTTGTTTGTCTATAATCTTATTTTCAAAATTAAATTGATGGAGATTGTTTAGGCTGTTCGGCCAAGGCAGTAGGATTACTTTTTTCATTAAGGGGTTATGTATATTCTTTTGATCATTTTTATGTTCGTCCACTCGTGTTTTTAGATACCTACCGGTTTGACCTATGTAGACCTTAGTACTTAAAAAGTGAAAACACAAACAAAAATTATTTTTTACTAAAATCAAGGCCAAAACACCAAAAGATCTAGAATCTGATTTTATTTATAAAATTTCTTGTGGCAATTGTACTAAGATATACATAGGTCAAACCAGAAGGTATCTAAAACACGAGTGGACGAACATAAAAATGATCAAAGTATAAGTATATATATATATATATATATATATATATATATATATATATATATATATATATATATATATATATATATATATATATATATATATATACAGGGTGAGCCACGGTGGGTGGAGTATTAGAAGTATATGGAGAACGGATCAACCGATTGCTTTCAAATTTTGGTTACTAAGATAATCGAGTATGATCTCTCCAACTAAAATATTTTCGAAATTGCGGTATTGCCACTTATACGTAAAACTGGCAACATCTTCGTTATTTTAAATATAATGCCCTATATATTTTTGCATTTTTTGGATCGTTGTCTCTTTCTGAGTAACTTTTATTAATATTTCCCTATACCTCTCAAGCCGTTTTCGAGATAATAATTCTTTCCTGAATTTATTGCCAAAAATTTGACTTTCAGTAAATCGTGTTTTCTCCTACCTACGCAGCAATTAAAAGATAATTTTTTAGTTGCTGCTAGGCAAGGCCTGGGGGCATCTCCTCCATTAATCACATGTTTCGAATATCATACAGGGTGAGTTAGAGAACGCTTCCTATAAGTGACTTGGAAAAATGCACGAAAGTCAATGTTTTTAAATGGATTGCCCTGTATATTATTACTGATTCGGAAAGACGATACATTTCCCTATTTAAAAAGATAATATACTCTATATTTAATGCACACCGTTTTCGTTTTATTGGCACTTCTCTGTAACCTTACCAAGAATATTAGTCTTTTGGTATATCATAACGGGTGGGCCATGAAATTTTTGTTTTGTCATTTTGTAATGACAACAGATGTTATTTTTCTAAATAAATTTGACGTTAGTGATATTTGCACCTAATTTGAATAGCTATGTAGCACAAATATGGCAAAAAATAATTATACAAACACGGTTTTAATTGATTTGTTTATTATCCATGGAGAGTGCAATAAGATTATCAGCAGAACTTCAGCAGAAGATTTAATGAGAAATATCCGAATTTGCCACAGATGAACAACAGAAAGTTTTTACGAATTCAGAGGAATTTTATAAATTTTGGTTCGTCATTAAGAGAAGCAAGAAATTTACCTAAACCTGTGATATCTGACGAGGTAAATGAAATCAATGTGCTAGCATATTTTCATGCAAATCCCAGCATTCCATACGTTGTGCTGAGCGGGATTTAGCATTGCCATATTCATCCATTCGAAGAATACTAGCAAACCATAAAATGCATAATTACAAATTTACAAGAGTCCAATTTCTCATGCCTCAGGATTATCTACAGAGAATATAATTTTATGAAATGTTACTTGTACGTATGCAAGAGGACTCCAATTTTTTTAAAGAAAATTATATGGACTGATGAATCAAAATTTTCTATGGAAGGGATTTGTAACACACGAAATCGTCACCATTGGGCCACAGACAAACCCACGTTACTAGAGAGGCTGGCTTTCAAGTGAAATTTAGTTTCAATGTGTTTTGTATGTTAATGGATGACAAAATAAAATATTACATATATAACGAAAAAATTGAATTCCAGAAAATATTTAGATGTAATTAGAACAATTGTGGAAGACTTCCTTGATATTGTGTCAATTGAAAAATATATAACTTGTTGATATCAACTCGACGGGGCTTCTGCACATTGTACACACTAAATTAGTATGGAGTTGGACCGCTTTTTCGATGATCGTTGGATTAGACGTTTGGGACCGTGTAATTGGCCTCCGAGGTCCCCCTGACCTTACCCCGTTAGATTTTTATCTTTGGGGTACTCTTAAAGATAGAGTTTATAAAACTCCAGTCCACAACAGGGAAGAATTAGAACGTCGAGTGATTCAAGAGATTGAAAACTTGGACCCCGCTGAAATAAGAGCTGCTACAACAAACGTCGTCCATCGTCGTATACAAAAGTGTCTGGAAGTTAACGGTCTACATTTCGAACAATTATAACAATATTTTTAAGATTTTTATATTTATTACTGTTATTGGTATTATTTGTTATTGCTACTTAGACTTTGTTACTGTTGTTGCTGCTTAGTTATTATTTTTTCCTAATACTGACACTGTTATTGTTCCCTTAATGATGAACCAAAATTTATAAAATTCCTCTGATCTAGGGCAAATTCGGATATTTCTCATTAAATCTTCTACAAGTTCTGCTGATAATCTTATTGCACTGTTCATGGATAATAAACAAATCAATTAAAACCGTGTTTGTATAATTATTTTCTGCCATATTTGTGCTACATAGCTATTCAAATTAGGTGCAAATATCACTAACGTCAAATTTATTTAGAAAAATAACATCTGTTGTCATTACAAAATGACAAAACAAAAATTTCATGGCCCATCTGTTATGATATACCAAAAGACTAATATTCTTGGTAAGGTTACAGAAAAGTGCCAATAAAACGAAAACGGTGTGCATTAGATATAGAGTATATTATCTTTTTAAATAGGTAAATGTATCGTCTTTCCGAATCAGTAATAATATACAGGGCATTCCATTTAAAAAAAATTGACTTTCGTGCATTTTTCCAAGTCACTTGTAGAAAGCGTTCTCTAACTCACCCTGTATGATATTCGAAACATTTGATTAATGGAGGAGATGTTCCCAGGCCTTGCCTAGCCGCAACTAAAAAATTATCTTTTAATTGCTGCGTAGGTAGGAGAAAACACGATTTATTGAAAGTCAAATTTTTGGCAATAAATTCAGAAAAGAATTATTATCTCGAAAACGGCTTGAGATAGGTATAGGGAAATATTAATAAAAGTTACTCAGAAAGAGACGACGATCCAAAAAAACCCAAAAATATACAGGGAATTTCATTTAAAATAACGAAGATGTTGCCAGTTTTACATATGTGGCAACACCGCACTTTCAAAAATAATTTAGTTGGAGAGATCATACTCGATTATCTTGGTAACAAAAATTTCAAAGCAATCGGTTGATCCGTTCTCCATATACTTCTAATACTCCACCCACCGTGGCTCACCCTGTATATATATAAATATATATATATATATATATATATATATATATATATATATATATATATATATAAAACCCCTTAAAAAAAAGTAATCCTACTGCCTTGGCGGAACATATCCTAAACAATCTCCGTCAATTCAATTTTGACAATACGAATATTATAGATAAACAAACAATTTAAACAAAAACGGTTACTAAATGAGATGATATGCATAAAAAAGACAATAATAGTGTAAACAAAAAAATCAGACATTGAAAATTTCAGCACTGCGTATTTTAATTTAATTGATAAAATAAAAAACTGCAAATAATACATTTTTACCTACATCACGTTTTTTATTGTTTCGGTGTTTCTTGCTATAATGATAAGAACAAATTTATTGTCGTCTGAATGGTAGAAATAAAATAAGTCAATTATTAATTCTTTTTTTTTCTTATACCTAATGATTGTTAGACTGTTAGTTATATAAAAACGTGGAGAACCTACTTTAACTGTGAGTAACCTTTTGTAATTGTTTATTTTAATTTAATCATTAGTACCGAGTCTGTAATTTTTGTTTTTTTTTTTTTGTGTTTTATACATACATTTTTATGTTTTTTATAATAACTTAAAAAAAATCTAATTTTATGAACTTTCAAATTCTTTTAAATATCAACCATTAGTTATTTTATAGTAGTGTGTTTGTTATCCTTTGTATACAGAGACTTGAGAATGATTTAATTAAAATCAAAACGTCGACTACATAAAAACTAGTTTCTCTATAAAACTGGGCCTATCCCCATTAAACGTAAACATCGCATCGATACAAGGCTATCATCTCCATACATAAATGTTTTTAATCTTAAAAAAAATCTGTTAGCAAATTTTGCATATTTTTGTCAATAATTATGCATTTTTCTTCTTTCCAGATATTTTAGGAGCCCAAACAGTTTCAATAATGCTTAATGGAGAAGAATCGGAACTAACATTTCAGAATACAACGAGTTCAAAGGTAAGAATGTACTGATATCACATCAAATTAACTTTATTCCCTGAATAATTTTAGCAATAATTTTAGATCGTACATTTATATTTTCATCATCTTAATAATGGGGCTATAACTATGGTGATTTTAAATGAATAACGTAACGTATAACTAGTGAGCTAAAAATTTTGCCTCATTAATATTTGAAAAATTAAAATATACAGGTCGGACTTCGATATTTAGAGTTCTACGATATCTAGAAATTAAAAAAAAATAAAGTAAACTAAATAAAAAAGTCTATAACCGGAAATTATTTTCGAATATAAAGGGCGAGCCAAGACGAAATTACAGGATCAAGTGCCTTTTTGAAATGGAATGCTATGTATATCAGTACATTTTTTGAAGTCTCTTTCTAGATTGTATTCATTCCTGTATTATTATTTACTATCTCCCAACCACTTGGATGTAATGAATTTTTTTTGTTAAAATAATACCATCTGCAGATGAAATTGAAAAAATTACCAACGTCACAATTATGGGTTTTAAGAAAAACTTATGTGAATACTAGTTACGAGACATCTAATTAATGTGTTTGAATCATTTTTACTTCCTAAAAATGTACAGGGTGGCCAAAAATTATTTTTCAATTAAGAACTTTTTTAAATTGAATTTTCTCAATTTTTTCCATTAGTATATTTAACGATGTGATGGAAAAAATAAAAACAAACATTGTACAATAAGTACTTCCCTATGGTTAATTGCAACAATTTTCGTTTTATTGAGTAATAAGTACAAAATTCAAGAATAGACTTAAAAATTAGAGGCAGGGAAGTACTTACAAACAATGTTCGTTTTTCATTTCTACATCAAATCGTTAAAAACATACCATTTGAAAAAAATTGAGAAAATTCAATTTAAAAAGTTCTTAACTGAAAAATAATTTTTGGCCACCCTGTACATTTTTAGGAATAATTCAAAAACATTAATTAGATGTCTCATAACTAGTATTCACATAAGTTTTTCTTAAAATTCATTATTGTGACTGTGATTTTTTCAATATGCATCTGCAGATGGTATTATTTTAATAAAAAATTTATTACGTCCAAGTGGTTGTAGTCAATAATAATATAGAAATGAATAGAGTGTAGAAAGAAGCTTCAAAAAATGTACTGATATACATAGCACTATATTTAAAAAAAAGGCACTTGATCCTGTAATAATTACACATTTTTATTAGTTTTTATAACAACCAAACAAAAGTGACTAACTATTAATATTTACATTAATATTGTAATTGAAGAAAATTGTTTTATTATTCCACACAGCATGATCAGGTTATTCGATGTTATATTTATAGTGCAAGGCGTGTTTGAAGATTCGTGAACAGAAAGGGCACCCATTTGATCAGCAGAAGCTGAGGGCGAAGAAAAAATCTGTTGTTTTCTTGACTAGACCCTGTATCTTCCTGGTTATATCAATTTTGTTGGATATTAAATTTTGTATATTTATAACCCTCTTAGTCCAGTCAAATAGGAACAAATTTCGATTTCCCTCTTTGACAGTTTTATCTGCTACGGTGTCTAAAATTACAGGTTAATTTATTACTATTGTATTACATGTGTTTTGAAATATTGTATTAGGATTACAAATCCGTCTCTGGAATGACACCCAAACGCCCTAAGTCTATCTGTCTTATTTAAACCCAAATGGAGATTTAGATTCTTTCTTGGGGCTTACACCACATAAATAATTCTTGTTTATCTGATATAAATAAGACATTGACAGACATTTCTTAAAATTAAATTAAATTTGTAACAATTATCTAAGTGGTCTCCACTTTGCTAAATTCCCACTTTACGAAATATGTATGCACCCAGTGAAAATATGAAACATACTTAATACATTTTTGTATGTTACAAATGTGTAAGAAAGCGATTAAAATTGAAGTTTCAGAAGTATCCGACGTATAGCTAGATAGTTTAAATCTGCAATGTAAATTGTTCATCAGTCTAGACACTTTAGGTAATGTAAGTAATGTGAGAAACTGTCAAATACATTTGAAAAATGTGTATTTGGAAGAAGATTAATTGGTGAAATTACGAGCTCTAGTCTCTAGAGACAAAAGTATGGGTACTAGAAACTACAGAATATGTAAAAATATTACAGGCAGGTGGTCTTGGAAAGAAATTACGCGAATTTGGTTGCTATTGAAAAAATTGACTTCAAAGTTATTTGCATATTTTTTACACGTTCAAAGTTTTGCATTTAGATAAGTTTAGATTCTTAATATCCAATTTGTGATATATGCAGTTCCACCTATTCAGTTTTATATTGACAATTACACTCCGCAGGTTGTCAATTATTATAGCCAGTACTAAAATATGGCGAAATTGTCCAAATGCCGTGAACACGTACAGATGAGAATAATCATGCAGATTCAATAGAATTTGAAATATAATATGTTTACGTATTTTCCTGAATAAATATACTTGTATATTATTTGTGTTATATTTTTGGAGAATTTAAATCTTTTTTCAAAATTGTAAAAATTTTAAAAAACGTTACCGTTTACTTGACTTTCAATTGTTCTTTTGTTGAAATTTTTGAAAAAAATACCATAAATTAGGCTAAACATTTTTATTTTATTTCCAAAGACAAACCCAGAAATTGTGGTGAGAACGTTATAGGAATCACCCTGTACGTGGCTTAACAATAAAACCAATCATTTAGTAGATTGTTTTTTTTCTTTGTATTTTTAACACCACTTTGTAAACACGTTTGAATTCGGACGCTCCGCTTTAAATCTATGTTCTATGTATAACTATTATACTAATCCCTTTGCTCCAATGAAGGAACCTTCTGGGTTTCTCTCGTGTCGACTTGCCTAATGGATTTAATTTTTCAGAAGGGTACTTAACAAAAGCTGTTTCCCTTCACAAGTATGAAATTCAAAATTTTGCTATAGTCAGTTTTTTGTAGACAAACTTTAACAGGAGATAGAACACATGTTTTTAAAAAGAAAAGTTCCTATAAACATATGTCGTAGAACGCTTCGTTTCCGAGATACAGGGTGTTGAATATAATTTTTTTTTTTCTCGAATTTTCATTATAACTTATAAACGAATGCTTAGATTTTTTCCATGTTTGGGGGATAATGCCTATTAATTAAAGGGCATAAAACAAGCGATAAGAATGTTCAAAAACTTGCACAGTGGCGGAGTGGAGGGGGTGCTCAACCTCTTTCTTAAACAGAACTTCTACACCAATGACTATTTTTTTAAAAAACTGTTATTTTCGTTATCTACATACAGTTTAACAAAAATAATGTCCCTTCTTCTCTTTCGAAATTCCTGTGCGTTTCCGAGTTATTTTGATTTTTAGTGTTTGATGTGGTACTAAATTAAGTAATTTATTCAGGGTGAGTCAGTTTTTTGTAGACAACTTTAACAAGAGATAGAACATATGTTTTTAAAAAGAAAAGTTCCTATAAACATATGTTGTAGAACGCTTCGTTTCCGAGATACAGGGTGTTGAATATAATTTTTTTTTTCTCGAATTTTTTTAAGTATGTATTTGTATGTATTGTATTTGAGTATGGCTTGATATAACAAATATTTATTTTGACTACATTGGAAAGAGATAAAGAATAAGAGATTTCGGCTTTTTAGAATCCTTAACAAACCATATTTAGGTAGGTTTCGTTGAAAGAATTAAATATTTAGCCGATAATTGATAATAAATAAATTACTTAATTCACCTTAGTTAGTATATAACTAGCAGGTTGGCCACTGTCATTTGTCTGTTCCATAACCTATGGCATACTGAAGAGAACAAATAAGTTCGAAATCGATCTATGTCTGGATAGGAATTGACAAATGATATTGGCTTTCCATCTATCATGATTTGAAGGTGTAATTCAATGCAGGTCGGGGTATTTGCCCGCTGAGTAGTTGTTTCCTTCAAATCATATTTAATAATATATTGTTTAGACATAAAATTTGTAAAACATGTGGCTATATATAAACATCTACTACCGCTGTTAATTAGTTTATATTGTATTTCCTTAATTATTTTTGAATGGTACAATTTCTATTTTGTTTTACAAATATTTCAAATATAAAAATAATCTACACGGAACTAGCAATATATGATGTAAACTGTGTTTGCTATTCCCACAAACACCTTTACTCGTAGATTCGTGGATTGAAAGTCAAGGTAACACTTACTCACTACTTCATTAACTATTTAATAATTAACAACAATAGATTAATGACTATCTTAACTATAATCATAATTAAATCCATAAGTCTCGTTCTTATTTCTACTTTACTCTTCCTGACATCTTATTTCCAGGCCTTCCATCATATTTCTTAAGTCGTCTCTTTCTGCTTGTATTTTTCTTTTCCTTCATGTCGTTTTCTTTCTTGATCGTTCATAGTTCTAACAACGCTGCTAGCAAGTCCTGTGTTTATTTCTCTGCCATACTTCTTGTTATTGGCAATAACTCACGACACGCAAATCAGTTGAAAATAAAATTTACTACGTTATAATGTCCATAAAATGTATTTATCGCGTCTGCTTTAACAATGGAATGTTCCAGAAAAATCTTGAAACAGCTCTAAAAGTTCTTATTTAGAGTCTACACTACTTTTGTGTTGACGAAATTCACTTATCTCCACTAATTGCGTAATGAAATATTCTAGAACTTTCACGAAATGTCACTATTAAGTCTTGTTTTGAATCTATAACTCGTTTCCGTTAACTTAGTTAACGTATCTTATGTGGTTTCCAAATCGAATTTTCTAGAATTTTCACGAAATATCACTTACATTCTTATTTTTAAGTCTCTAACACGTTTCTGTCGACACAATTCACATATCTCTTGTAGTTTCCAAATAGAGTGTTTTAAAATTTTTCCGAAAGTGCACTAATAGTCCTTTTTCTCAGTCCACTACAGGTTACTACTAGCGCCATTCGCGTATTTCCAGCTATTTCTAAATCGAATGTTCTAGAAACTTCTCGAAAATCTACTTTAAAGTCACTATTCAGTCCAAAAATAGCCCTCCAAACACTGTTCAGCAGCTTAATTCTTCGTGTTACTGAGAAGCACACTGTAGAACCTTTTTGAATATTCTAGAAATTTCTCTTCCAATCCACTTCCGACACCAAATTGTCACACGTTTGCTATCCCCACAAACACCTATACTCGTAGATTCGTTGATTGAAAGTTCAGGTAACACTTACACATTACTTTATTAAATAATTAATAATTAATAGAAATATATTAATGACTGTCTTAACTATAATCACAATTAAACACTTATAAGTAGATTTGGCAAAAATGCGCCGCAGGACGCATACGTAACATAATAAGTGTAAGAAAAGAAATTAACTAATAGTAAAAGCAATACACTGTTACAATTCATAACAATGTATGCACAACTTACCCTCTTAACTAGCAGCTTGGTTATAACAAACTATTCGTCCACTATTTGCAGTGACTTCTCTAACGACAACGCACTGTTTTGTAAGTTTTGTATGGCGTCATGTAATCCTTTATAGTCTTGTGAATAGTTTTTAAAGCTGTTTCAACAGAAACATCTTCGAATTTTGTCTGGCTTTCCCTAATAGCTCCACCCTCGTCTGGATTGAATTGTTATCACAGCTTTTATTTGTTGTAAATATTCAGCATAATAAAATGCAACCTCCAACCATGTTCTCCAAACGTGTAAGAATCGACTGTAGTGGTTCGGGAATACCGGGACACTTGCTATGAAATGCACGAAGACGTTTAAGAGAATTAAGAAACACTTTTTTTAGTACTTGCTATTAATGTATCTACCTCTGGAAAATCTTGTCGAATAGTTTCTGCCACAAGGTGTAAAGCATGCACTTTACACGTAACACGTACTAACCTACAACCGTGTTCTTGAAGAGAACAGCCTACTAAACGCATTATTGCGGCATCATCGGTCACAAACATCAACACTTGACTTTTTGACAGGTCAAATTTTCCTAACGTCTCCAGCATCACTCGCGTAATTGTTTGGCCAGTACACTCAGTTAGTCTTTTGCCAGCTAGTAATAGTAGAAATGTTTGTTTAAAAGGGTCCAGTACACGTACTATAACATTTACAATAAATTTTTTTTACAATCTGTCATCTCGTCAACACAACCACAGCCGTGTATTTTTTAGTATACATTTGATCTTATTTACAATGTCTTCGCATACAGTTGGTACATAGTTACGCAACGTTGTGCGACTTGGTAACGTCACCTTGGGATTGTATTTACTCCAGAACTCCTGATATTGTTGTTTATCGAGTATGTGCAGCGGAACATCACAGGCAATCAGCATTAAGAGTAAATCGAACATAAACTGTGTTGTCGAAGGCACGCCTTTTTTTAGTTTTATGTTGCACAGAATTTACGCGACGATTACAATCACGTTTGTCTCAGCACATCAGGTCGCACACATCAGGTCGCACACCTTGCACCTCGCACAAATTATTATAGCACCATTGTAGAATAAATCCGGGAATTCACTGATAAATATATTCATTTTGTCAGCGTATGGCCGTTTTTTACCCTTGGGCAGGTCTGACATACTTTATTATTAAATTAATATCAAGAATAAAATACAAAAAAATAAAATTATCAACAATAAAACGGAGAGAAATAAATTACGTTATTGACACCTCGACGCATAATAGTAGACTAAAATAGTAAACAAGTCTCGCTTACGTACTTGGGTATTTCTCTACTTGGCACCGCATGACTTGCGGATCGAAATGTCAACTCTACTTATACGTCTCTTTCTTATTTCTTCTTTACTCGTTCACTTTTAACTTAAGGCTGACTCTCGGCCTACCGTTCGTTTTATTTATATGTCCGCGTTCTAAAATATTCCAGAACATTCCCGGCCTTTCTCGTACAACTCCAGTCTCATCCATTCAGTCTACACAGTTCAGTGGCGTGACAATATATTCATGTTCGCCCAATCTTGATTCGATCCGTATAACAAATACCCAAATTGCTAACAGATATTACTTCTTATTTAGCCAATGACAACATTAATTTGGGTTAGGAACAGGATTAGGAATAAAGCCCTGTATTGTTTTCGCAATTTTGGAATGATTTTCTAATTACAATTATACATCTTGCTAAACTTTTATCCTCGTGCAAGTCGAGATAGACACTACTTAGCCCGGAGAAGTTAATGAGTGCCACGACAAGATAAAACTAAGTCGGATCTCAGGACGTTTACACCCAGTTTATCAAAGTTTCAATACAATAAATTAATTACTCTACTTAAACTTTAACTTACCACGAATTATTCTTTCTCGTTATAAGGTGGTGCTTTAAAATAAAATAATAAATTCAACAACTATAAAATAGGCTATATTCATCAAAATTTCATAAAAAGAGAATACATATACAAATTATTTACATTACCTTATGATACTATGCCTCAGAGGCTAATTATAGTATTTACAGAGTGAATCACATAAATCAAAAAAGGTTTTAACACCCTGAATGTGGCCACACTGAAGGTTCACAGCGTATCGTTTTTAATCTTAAACTAAATAAAATACGGTTGATATTCCCTTATCATAAAAATCAAACCAATATATACAATTAACGGCTACCAGCGGTACATAAAGGTAGGTAATCCTCAAACACTTTTCTTCGTCCCCTTTTACTTGGACTTGGAACTCCACACAGTGCTTACGTAAGTACGTAGGCTCTTCAATCTTACGCTTGAAAAATACTGACACTGAGGCTCGCAGAAAGATACAAACTTCGCCCCAGGCGTTCACCCTAACGAAATACGTTTGAATTACATACTAATCGAGGTTTTACCTACTAGAAACTCAGTAATGTACTTAAACACAAAACAAAAACAATTACTATAATTTTAAGAACTATTTACCTCAAACAGTAGAACCACAAAAGTCATAACCTCACTTCTCATTTGCTATGTGCCAGATTACAATATTCCTCAAAAAATATTTATATTGTGGTATTAAGATTGAGGGTTTGTTACAAACCAGCCTAGAAAATAAAGAAATAAACGTGCCATCTTGTGAAAATGTCTAAGTGAAGCCTTGCCAAAGATCGCAATTATATCCTGTTTTCAGTAAAAAGTTCTCTTCTAAGACAGCACATAAGCATTCTACACTGCGTGCAAAACAAGGGAACTTAAATTTTAGAACAGGTTCCTGATATCCTTCTCGGAAGACCATAGATTAGTCTTGCGGAAATTTTCTTTCACGAGCGGCGTATTCCACAAATGAACGACAAAATACACCGAAAGGGTGACGATAGCGCCTCGCGCAGTAGAATACAGAACGAAAGGTGTTATCGGTTGCCTAAAGCTCAGAGAGATTTTAGACACAAAATAAATAAAGAGTAAGGTTTGCGAGGTAAAACTTTATGAGAACTTGGAATGTAACAATCTCTGATAATGGGGTTTTATAGAGAAACACGTTAATAAAAATAACATCAAATTTTTAGATAGTTTCTACTAATGAGCACATCCTATGTATAACAAATGTTAGGACCTAATTAACAGTTAAATAGCTCCGACATATATTTCACCAACCAAGTATCGTGTGGAGATTGTTCCAAAATAAAATTATTTGATGTGAAAATGTTCCAACCTCTACAGCATCAAGACATTTCAGTGCTAAATAATCAACTGATTGCTGGAAGTATCTGCCTCTCATATTTACTAAACTATGATAGCTTTTGCAATTGTCAAACTGAAGATTAGCTTTAAATTTAAAACCAAGAGTCTTCATTTTCTCTCTGACCATTCTCTCAGTAAGGAAACGAAGACGCCTGTTTTTATTAAGCATACTGTCTAATGACGTCATGGTCAGTTTTTAGGGACAAGCATCTGCGTGGTTATTCTGCTTAGGAGGTTAAACTGGGGCGTTGAAGTTTCATTAAAAAAAAATATTATAATTTAATATTTAATGGAAGACAAAGGCTTTTCTAATGCTCTCTTTTAAGACGATGATCTTAAACGTCTGCACAAAAGATTTTAACTACAAATTAATCGGAAACGGCATGTTCTGACAAAATTTTATAAAAAAAAATTTTCTTCAGAATGGGATGGTTTACAATTTTTTCAAAAAATATCCAGTGACGTACTACTTATTTTTATAAAAGGGGCATGTAACCCCGTATCTATTCCAATAACTTTCTGTTACTAATTTTTACTTGACATCTAAATGCAACTTTAGATAGTAAGGTGGTGTACCAAATTTGAAGATGATAGCTTTTGTTTTCCTTTAGATATTAAATTATAAACTTTTTATAAATAAAACTTCAACACCCTGTATCTAAATTATGGTGCATTTTTCTAATTATGTTCATAGAAGAAACTTCTATTATGTTTAAATACTCTACATATTGAAGTGTGCCTCGGAGACGGGACTATCCTGTATATGATAATTTTTAAAATTTGGCGAATGCGCTAGTAACATATCCAGTCAATCAGTTTAAACCATCATTTTGGACTAAGTTTTAATACGGTACGATATATGAGTTACTATGTAGAATTGTTACATTTTCTATTCAATAAGCTTTCACGCCCTAGGTTAGCATCTATTAGAAAAGGTGTATGTATCCAATGTATCCAATTAATTTGTTATAGAAAAAACACTTAGCAGACCAGAATATTGTGCTTACTTAGTAAAGTTGTTACTCGACTCGGGTTATTGCTACTCGAATCAAGTTTTAACTCGAGTCGAGTTGCAATTCGAGTAAAGTTGTTACTCGAGTCGATTTATTGATATTCGAATCAGTGAGTTACAATGATTCAAGTTTTAAATCGAGTCGAGTTGCAATTTGAGTAAAGTTGTTCCTCGAGTCGAGTTATTGCTACTGGAATCAGTGAGTTAATATGATTTAAGTTTTAAATCGAGTTGAGTTTGACTAGAGTCTAGAGTCAGGGCAGAGTCGGAATCAAACTCGAGGCGAACTATAGAGTAAGTAGTTGGAGATGATTCAGTGGTTTGCTAAACGGTAAGTTTTTAAAGTGTATTTAGGTTTTTTCTTTTGGTAATCTTTCAGCATTTAAAACACTACCATCTAATTCCAACATAAGTGTGAAAAAATCGAAAGGATAAACATAAATCATAATAATTGAAATACAAAATAATAAATGGACCCAGGTCAAATATTATTTTTCCGGCATATCAACACATTTCAAATACAAAATTAAATATTTAATTAACATTGTATATAAAATGACATTTAAAGAAAACCAACATAATTTTTATATTAAATTAACATTAAATTAAACTCTTGTTTAGCACAAAATATTAAATAAATATAGTATTTAATATTTAATACACACCGATTACGGTTTTTTATTTATTTCGAACTAATTGAATCGAAAAACAAATCTTTATGAACATGAATGTGCCAGTTTGATTGCTGCAGTCGTGTGAGTCTTGATTTTAAAGTATTCTAAGTTCTAATTTTCTAATACGTCGTAATAACGTCGTATGTAACAATTATAGGTTTGTAAATACATAGAGGCGATTTGTGATAGTTTTCTGACTATAGAGATGCGAGTATTACGAGAGCTCTGCAATAACAAACGTTCTGATTGAACAAGCGCATCTCTACAACAATGTGCGCATGCTTCTGATAGTTTCAAACGGTTGGAAACTGCTCTACGAACAAATCTTTTAATTAATAATTATACAATCTGACCTACAAACATGAAACAACAAACCTGGAGGGGAATTCCCGATCCCGATGACCCGATGATATAGTAATTGATTAGTGATTTCATTCATGGTTACATGTTTTCATCTTTATTACTTTTACAAGATTAGTGCCTTCAGTGCCTTCATGTAAATAATCTTTCATATTTATATTATATAAACAAATCACACTGGCACTAAAGAATATTTAAAAATATTAATAAAACCATAAACAATTAAATTCAAAAATCTACTCGAGTCAAAAAGCGACTCGAGTCAAAAGTCGAGTCGATTTTTTGATTTTTACTCGACCTAACTTTTGACTCGAGTTTTATAACAATGAAACCGAGTTTCAAACTCGACTCGAGTTTCAACTCGAGTAAATTCGGAAATCTACCAAGTTATTCTAGTGAAAAAAAGTCACTCGAGTCCCATCACTAGTAATAGTCCCAAAGATATTCTACCGTTTCATTTTCAGATATAATGAACCAAGCGTAACGATAATCATGCTATAATTTTTCCTAATAATGAGCTTTTGATATCAAAGTCATATTTAGCCCCTCGAAAACGTTAGTAGTGATATACTTTTATACATATAAGACGTTTTTCTTATAAATTTTGGAATTTTAGAATTTGCGGTTTAACAGTTGGCAGCTGCCAAAAAGACAATTTTGATATCAAAATCATATTTAGAATGCTTGAAAACGTAGTTGGTGTTATACTTTTACACATGTAAAAAGCTGTTCTTACAAATTTCGGAATTTTACAATTTGCAGTTTGATAGTTGGCAGCTGCCAAAAAGTCTATTTTGATGTCAAAATCATGTTTAATACCCATGGAAACGTAGATTACGATGAATTAGGCAAAGAAAATTGTCTAACAAAATTGTAATTTTTTTTGTTTAAATAAAGATCATTTACGATATTTCTAGCTAAAAAACGTTCCGTAGCTTAAAATTGACGAACTAGCCGTAATTTTTATGGCCGTGTGCAATATTATTAGTTAGTTACCAAAACAACAATTGGTAAAATTAAACAAACCAGCAGATGAAGTATTTGTTATTACATAATATTTTATTATACTATGACATAATATTATAATATGATATAATATTATATTATAATATGACATAATATGATATTATAATATTGTATATAAGTGATAACTACCCGCTTTTAGTTGTTACTATGATTGATTATTTTCGCACATGTGACTAGAGATGGATGGATTTTATTGGATTTCTGTTCAACAAAAAAAATTTCTGTATAATATCTATTGAAGTATTAGGTTGATATCTACTTGAAGAGGCATCAAGAATGTAAATTAATTATTTATAAAGGCAAACATCAGCAATCTTTAAAAACATTAATTATTAATTTCGGTTTTAGTGCACCAACAAATTAAATTTGAAATAAAATCAAATAAATTTACATAGATACTATTTTTTTTACGTCTTTTTATATTAATGTCCTAGCTGAGTTTAGCACGTTGCTATTCCTCCACTCAACCAAGGCAGACACAGATGCAACAACCATTCCCTCTGACATTTGCCAGATGCCGCAGCTGAGACTCTAATCCAGGAGAAATCGACAGTGACTAGCCGTGTTCTGCCACACCACAACGTTCTAGACAACTTTGATACCGTCTCGGTATTTTAAGAACGCCACTATACATCCATACCATAGTCAGGAATCAAAACTGGGACCCTTTGATATTAAGCCGTATAAGCACTGAGACGAGAAGTTTATAAATTTGAACATATTATTTACATTTTAAATAAACCCTCTTTTAGAAGACCTCCTCAAAATTAATTTTTCTGTTAACAATTTTCCATTTTATACAATAATGAGTTTCCAACATCACATTATTAAAATTTAATACAATTTAATCTTTCGAGGTCACGGCATATAGTATGGTTACATTGAAAAACTCTCTCGTTTATATTTATTACCATGGACCATCCATATTCATTACAGGTCTCGTGACCTGGGGCAATTGTGCATAAACATATTAGGGTGATCATTTTCCGGTTTTATTTTCGAGCTACAGATGTTATAATTTTTTCCTAGGAAACCCTAATATGAAACAAAGAAATAATTGAATATCAGCTCAAACAATTATGGGCGAAACCCCAACATTTTAAAAAAATAAATTTATGTAGTTTTTAATTAATTATGTGTTTCGGAGTTATTGCTCTTCATCGGCGTATCGTAGCTAAGAAATTGGATTTAGAATGGGATAAATCGAGAACAAAAACTAACACTAGTCTGGAAAGTACTCTGTTAGTTAGGTGTTAGATTTTTGTGAGTTGGCCCTTGTGAACCCTTCACTGCGGCCATCAGCAGACCTATTGTGGCTAACTCCTAATTATATTTCACCCAATAAGTTCAGTCTTTTAATGAAACTGATAACTTTATTGGATGAAAGTGTGTACAGATCCTCTGCCAGCAGTTGCCCTTTGCCAAATAGTGACAATCGGATCCTCTCCACAGCGAGACAGGTGCATAAGACGTGGTCTGCCTTCTCTTCATCCTTCAGGCATAACGGCACTCGGCGTTTTCCGCTAAGCCGAATTTATGCAGACGATCGTTTAATCGGCAGTATTCGGTATATAGGCCTGTTAGGATTTTCAGGTTTACGCTGTTAAACTTTAAAAGTTTATTAGCTCTTGATTTCAAAAGGTATTTTATACGACTTCGAATGAACCAATCCTGGTAACTCTTGCCAATACTGGAGAGTTTTCCTTTCAGCCCAGGTTGAGATAGCCATTTTAGCAGTAATTGAAGATATGCCATGTATCTGGTCCAATGATCCGTGATTCCGCTCCTTCTCTGGCCAAGGATTCGGCTATTTCGTTACCTTCCATACCAGAGTGGCCGGGTATCCAGACCAGAGTCACTTTGTTGTTTTTCTCAAATAATTTGGAGCTTCTGACAGTTCCTTACCGTTTTGGATTTACACTGGAAGGAATCAAGAGCTTTTATAGCTGCTTGGCTATTTGAAAAGAATTTTATTGATCTACGTGTAAGATGTATATATTCCAGCCTTCGCGAACACAATTCAATGGCATGAACCTCGGCCTGAGAAATAGTTGCATTTATACCTAGGCTTGAGGATATCCTCATCCTTGGTCTGTAGCTATGTGATCAGGCTTCTGATCCCACTCATCTCTTTCCGGAAAAAGGTTGTTGCAGGTTAGCCCGTAGTTGGTCATGATAGGCATAGTGTCCGAAGGCATTCCCAGGATTCTGTGAGCTGTGACTCTCTATGTCTTCCAGCAACCTGTTCCGCTCCATGATATTAGTATGCGACATATTATTGGCCGCTTGTTGCAATCATGTTGCCCACCTGGCCTCTTTCCAAATATATATATGAAGAGGGGTAAGTCCAAAACGATTTCCATTGCTGCTGACGGTGTGCTGCCAATGGGCCCTTTCACAGATTTTTTTTTATTGCTTTATGTGATAGTGTTTTATGAAAAAAAACTTGCCGTATTTTTTCTTTTTTTGAGCACGATTTCTATCGAAAAAAAAAACAAAAAGTGCGGAAATAAAGCGCGCGCTTTTACGTGACGTCACGCAACCCACCTTAGTGACGTCAAAGGGACTACGACCTTGAACATGACACATCGGTGTATTGCAAAGTTGGTTCTCTGCTTTTTGACAGTTGACGTCGAAATTGACTTTGACAGTCGTTTCTTTTTAGTTTGGATTGTTGTGTGTGGAACCATGGAACATGTTTAAAAAGTGCTTTGTACCAACATGTACAAATAACAACATGAATTGTCCAATCAAAATTTTCGTTTACGTTCCACCAGATGAAAATAGACGGCAAGCATGGTTTAAAATAGCCAAAGTTGAGAAGCAGTTGACGAAAGCCAGAAACATTTACTGTTGTGAAGATCATTTTGATGTAAGGAAAGTAGTTGTATTTAGAAATTGATGCTAAATTATTGAAATTTTACAGTTAAAAGAAGATTCAGAAAACTGATGTTACTATATAACCATTGGTTCCAAACTTATTGCAACAATTGCATGTTAAAATAATAGTTATATTTATAAATAAATTACACGAAAATAAGATTACTAATGACTTACCGTTTTGTATTAATATTCCTGACTTCTGCTGATAAATAATCCAAATTTGACATGTAAAACTCCTCCACCATAATAAAGTCAACTTTCGGCAGATTTTCTGCATTTCCTTTAGAAAATCCTGGCTCCATTTTCTTCCAATAATGTGCAGAAACAAATTCGTAAATGAACACACAGAACATAACCACAAAACTAACCGTAAACAATGTAAAATGTGTCAGTTGTGGTGTGATGTTAGTAGTATTAGGCGTTCTAGCAAATGCTACCAACATGATTCCGGTCTGTGTGACGTCACGCAGCTTCAAGGTCAAATGAGTGTTCAAATTGCCATTATAAATGTTTATTTTTTTATTAAACAATGGGAGACTTATATTTCAAACAGAGTTTCACAAGGTGAATATCTATCAGTTAGCTTTCAAATAAACATATTTGTTTTGAGATTTAAGAAGTAGTGAAAAGGCCCATTGCCCCCGTTACGGTCAAGCGTGCTAATATCTGCAATACAGAAAAGTTTGGCTTTGGCCGTCCGTTGTGATCATTTTGGCCACCAAACGGTGGATCCCTATGTTATCATTGGTTTGATGACTATGACATATATCCAGTAAATTTGTTGG
Source organism: Rhamnusium bicolor (assembly GCA_029963845.1). Lineage (NCBI taxonomy): Eukaryota > Metazoa > Arthropoda > Insecta > Coleoptera > Cerambycidae > Rhamnusium > Rhamnusium bicolor. The sequence continues at coordinate 257,308 of JANEYF010004962.1, forward strand.
GGATCCATGCCCAAGATTTACCACAAGTGAGACGACATGTTCATGAGGACAGTTTTACTTTGTGGATTACCTTTTCCAGATGGGAATTCCATTTAAGTGATTTATCTAGCGTGATTCATAAATATGAAAAGTACAATCATTGTACTCAGTTATTACCTTCATGTTCCCATGTGCCACATTTGGGGCTCGATGAGCACATTCGACACATAGCACTGCTCATTTCCACCTAGCAAATACAAACAAAATAAAGATTGAGTTATTGGGGTTAAAAAACTAAATTAGGAAAGGTTTAATTCGTATCCCCAGAAATGCACAATTTGAACCCCAATATATCTATCTTTATTTTGTTTGTGGCACATTGGAACATGAAAGCACTAATTGAGTACTGTGTACGCTACTTTCCATGATTATTTTAGTTCATGTTCCTGATCTATCACATCCTAGATCCAATTTCTTGGCTACGCTGCACCGATGAAGAGCAATAAATCCGAAACTAGTAAACGGGATAAGAGTGGTCATTTGTGTACTAACCCATTTCTTTACTATAAAATAATAATTACACTGGTCTGCAACGAAATCCTCCTTTAAAAAATTATGCTATAAGTATGAAGATTTTAATGCTCTGAATCTATTCCCATTGGCCGATTTTTTCTATCACGTCTAGATTTTTTTATATGAATTTTTTTAAATTTCATAAATCTTTCTTTTTTTTTAATTTTTTTTTTGTCAACATCAAGAACAGTATACATACATACAAAATAAGTTTTAGCGAGTTGTAAGAGAAGAAAGTAAAGTCACAGCGAATACTGCGCATGCGCATATCTACTACCATAAAAATCACTGTCAATACTTTCTTTCTTTCTCTTACAACTCGCTAAAACTTATCTTGTATATATGTATACTGTTCTTGATGTTGACAAAAAAAAAAAAAATTAAAAAAACAAAATTTATGAAATTTAAAAAAAAATTTATATAAAAAAATCTAGACGTGATAGAAAAAATCGGCCAACGGGAATAGATTCAGAGCATTAAAATCTTCATACTTATAGCATAATTTTTTAAAGGAGGATTTCGTTGCAGACCAGTGTTATTATGATAATATCTATTGTTTTAATAAAATAATTTTAGACATACATACTAGCAGACTTCATTTAAAGAAGTCTACTAGTGGCTGGTAATATCGCACTAATAATTTTCGAAATTTCTAAACATTTCTCTCCATTAACTCCATGTCTTTATATTAACCTAATTAGCAATATTATATAAAACTAAATAATAAACAAACATTAGCTACGCCACTGACCATTGCTTGTTTAATAGAAATTAAATGTTTATCTTGGATGTTAATTCTAAAGTCTTGTAATACAAATTGTAATGTGATTATATTTAGAAGATCTTCCGAAATAGATTGCATTTAATTAAATATAACTTGATATTTACAGATGTTTGAAAGAAAATATATAATTTTAGAATTCGTATTTAGTACAGAGGTAATAATTTCCTTACGTCAAGTTTCTAGTGGCATTACTGATAAAAATATTATTCCAAATAAAAATATTGTATATACCGGGTGTAACAGGATCATGGTACACCGGGGGGGTGTTTTGAAGATAATTGATTGAAATTAGGGATATCCTCTATACATAATAAGCGGCATTTTTTGACATACAAGTGATTTTTTGTTCACTTTCTGTTTCGCTGGAAGTGACACTAACTTTCGATTTTTAAATGGAGCACCCTGAATATTATTGCATTTTTTAATTCTGCATTATTTTCTGAATCCAACGATACCAAATAAGTGACATTACAAACGTCAATATTTTTTATAATATAATTTTTAATTCCATTTAAGTGTGCCATGACGGTTCCGATTTATTCTAAATGACTCGTGTAATGCTAGAGAAATCGTATTCCCGTCAAAAATACTAAATTACGTGATTTATGAGCAAACAAAGTTCATCAAAAAAGGTTTTTGGGGCCAAACTCAATTTTTTCAAATGGAACCATATTGGTACCGTGGTACCATTTATTAGTACTATTAATAAGGAATTTATTCATATGTCGTATTAAAATGAGCGATAAATACAAACAAAATTACAGCTAAAAGAAAATACAATTTTGTTCTCATTAAATTAAATTAAATATTAAGAAGTAAGTTAGGTGGCTTTGATAACAATGAAATATTTAGCTTGTCAAACATTTGTTGGTTTACCGGTGTTTTTATTGTGTCTTTAAAATTTTTTTAAAATTCTTGTTAATTGTGTTTAAAATGCCGCAAATTTATACAAAAGATGAGAAAGTGGAAATGTTAATTATTTATGGGGAATGTAGAAAAAATGCCGTTGCGGCGACACCTTTATATCGAACGATATCCTGATGGACAATGTCCAGCGAGGAATTATTTTAATCGTCTTGAAGATCAATTCCGAAGTGAGCCCAACAATGATCCCGAAGAAAATTTCATTCTTGACGAAGGAACGGAGATTAATGTTTTGGCTCAAGTAGAAACTGATGACTGTTTCTTTAAGGCAAATTGGTTTTGAAATGGAAATCAGTCACCAAACAGTAAGCCGAATTTTGCACAAATACCACTATAAGTCTTTTAAATGCCCAATTGCACCAGCACTTGTACGAAAATGATTACGAACGTAGGAAGGAATATTGCAATTGTATTTTGCAGAATAACGTGCAGCCAAACAATGATTTTTGGGAATGATTTTATTTTCGGACTAGTGTAGGTTTACAAATTTGGGATTATTTAACCGACAAAATACAAAATATTGGTCACAAGAAAACCAAAATTTATTACGGGAGGGTAACTTTCAAGTGCGGTTCGGTTTCAATGTTTGACTTGAAATAATCGGTAATAGAATCATTGGTCCAATAATATTTAAAAAGACCCCTGACTGGTGCCAGATACTTGGAAGTTTTGCAAAATGAAATTTTCAAGGATAGTAACTGATTACCGTCAACGGAGATTCGGAGAAAACGTAATTTCAACGAATGGTCATATGAGGTGGCTTCCAAGCTCACCTGATTTAACACCCCTTGATTTCTTTGTTTGGGGTCATTTAAAAATATTGTCTACGCAACCGCCATTACAACCCGTGAAGACCTGGAGCTACGAGTAGGACGCAGTTAATAGCATAACGGCCCAGCAACGTTCTTTGAGAAACAGCTATGTGAGTTCAGAAGTACATTGACGTTAATGGACAGCATCTTGAACAACTGTTGTAATATTTTGTGGTTTTAGCTGTAATTTTGTTTGTATTTTCGCACATTTTAATACGACATATGAATAAATTCCTTATTAGTAGTACTAAATGGTACCACGGTGCCAATGTGGTTCCATTTGAAAAAATTGAGTTTTGATCAAAAAACCATTTTGATGAACTTTATTTGCTCATAAATCACGTAATTCAGTATTTTTAACGGGATTTCGTTTTTTCTAGCATTACACGGGTCATTTAGAATAAATCGGAACCGTCATGGCACACTTAAATGGAAAACTAAAAATTATATTATAAAAAAAAATATTGGCATTTGAAATATCACTTATTTGGTATCGTTGGATTCAGAAAATTATGCATAATTCAAAAATGCAATAATATACAGGATGTTCCATTTAAAAAATAGAAAGTTAGTGTCCCTTCCGGCGAAACCAGAAGTGAAAAAAAAATCACTTCTATGTCAAAAAGTACTGCTTATTATGTATATAAGATATCCCAAATTTCAATCAATTATCTTCAAAACTAAAGGAGAAAAGGTGTACCCTGATCCTGTTACACCCGATATATATAAAGTAAAAAGAAAATACATGCTTAAGAATTAGTTAAAAAACTACAGGGCAAATAATAATTAACATTATAAATAAATGAGGGTAGAAAAAGCCTACAAAAGACTAACTTGTGGTGGGCGTATTGACTATCTTACATATTTACTATGATAATAAAACACTAGTGGATATAGAACAAAAATAGAATAAGTAAGTGCTAAAATTAATAGGTACTTTAATCCATGGTAGTCGGAAAAAAATTTACTAATTTGTACTAAAAGCCCCAAAATTCAAAATTTGGGTAACATGTATCAGAAGATAAGTGCAAACATTCATATAATTACAATTTATACTTGGTGTGCTCAGCTTAATGAAGCTGCAGAATAATTTTAATTATAGTTATACATAATAATAATTTTATTAATCTATTAATTTATGTGTAAAGGTTTTTGGGATGTGATAAGAGCCATTGTTTTATTTTAGATTTAAATAAAGAACAGAATATAAAAATTTAATTTCCAACGGAACTAGATTATATATTTTGGAACCTAAGAAGAAAAATCATCTTTGAGCTATTGCTTTTGTTACTTTTGGCACGACAAAAGAGCTCTGTTTATATCTTGTGGTATGAGGATGACTAATACTAATTTTTGAGCTAGACTCTTTTATGTTCAAGAATAACAGCAGTACAAAACAGTTGTTTTATGTCAAATAGATTTACTAAAGAATACAGCGAGTCACTAGGATATAGTGCATTTTTAGAGAGGATTACTTTTAAAATCCATTTTTGTACAGTTTCTAGGTTTTTTATATGTACATTGTAAGCCCCACCCCATGCGACTATACCATATTTCAGTTGAGATCCAACAAGCCCATAGTATAACAGTTTCATGTGTTTTAAATCAAGTATTTGTCTGAAACATTTAAATTAGGATATGAGACTTCTAATTTTCTGCACTAAGACATTAATATGTCTGTCCCATTTTAAGAAATTGTCTATTATGATTCCAAAAGATTTAATTTCCAAAGTTATTGGAATCTCAACTGAAATGTAACCGATAATCAAACCAGTTTTTTATGTTTTTAAAGTCATGTGTCATCTTTTGTATGAGCAATTTCCATGTGTTTGCATAATAGAAAATAGCCGTATCATCGGCAAAACTTGTAACTGGCCCGTTAGAACTTTGTAAGAATAAGTTATTTACATATATGTTGAATAATATTGGTCCAAGCACTGTACCTTGGGGGACTCCACATTGTACATATCTCTCATCACTTAGCACATTATCTATAGATACTTGCTGAGTTCTTTGTAGCTAGTAGTTTTTAAACAAACATAAACTAGTTTCACGAAAGCCCAAGTTTTCGAGGGTGTCTAGTAACATCGCATGATCCACTGTATCAAAAGCTTTGGCAAGATCTACGAAGATACAAAGAGCTGCTTTACCTTCATCAAATACATTGTATGCACTGGAAGTAAGGCGCATGATTGCATCTTACGTCAATTTGCCTTCTCGAAAACTAACTTGAGAATCAGATAATACTTTATACTTATTGAAATAATTAGTTATTCGGTTTTTTATTAGTGATTCTAATATTTTGGCGACGTTAGAAATTAGTAAAATAGGCCTGTAGTTGGCATATTTTGATTTATCACATCCCGTATACAAAGGTTTAATCAAGGCAAATTTCAACATTCATGGCCATACGCCTTTTCTAATAATATTATAAAATAACAAGGATAAAGGTTTTGTGATAAAATCAACCATTTCTTTTAAAGTGTTAGAAGATATTTTGTCCTCGCCTGATGCCTTGTTTGCTTTAAGATTGCAAATAATTTTTTTTATTTAATTTTCATTTATATCTGATATTATAATAGATTTGATTTCTTTGGCGATATTACAAAATTTTTAAATGGTGTTTTTAATATTCATGTGTATTCACTAAACACAACATTTTAATCCTTGAAACAATTTATTTTATTTCAAACTAGAAAACGAACATATTTACTACAATGTTAGGATCTCTACGAAAGGAACTGTTAAGGGTCAATTTTTCTAAAAATGCGTCGAAGCGTCTGATTTTTGAGTTAGCGAAATCAGAAATTGGCTCTCACACTGTGTCATACCTCTTAAGTCGACTATTTATTTCCGCAATATATAAAATTAAAGTTCATGATAAATCAAATAGAAAAATGCTCATAAAATTCCTTTATTAATGTGGCCGGTTTCGTGAACAAGTAATTACTTCACATCATCAGACACAGGACTACAATAGAAAATGAGTATGGTGGGTATATACATACATAAATAAATGTTAATAAGTTAATAAAACTTAAAAAACAGGAATACAGAAGACAATTATTTCCAATTTTTTTTACTAGTAAAACTTATTGGTAAAAAATGTTTAATAAAATTTTGTACAAGAAAGATTGAAATTATTTAAATTGATCAGGATTACGTTAGTTTAAAATTATAATAGAATAATGTAAAATTTAAATAATTGAAATGTGTAAAAAAGGAGGTTCATTTTTTATATAATACTTACATTTTTATAAATAAAAAACCAGGGTAGTCAAATTAAAATTAAAAATAGTTTTGCAACATAGTCAAATAATAAGTAAATGTAAGATATAAATTTTTTTTTTTGTTAGTATCTAATTAACTTTTAATAAAAATGTCTAAAATTTAACGAGCTTGTTCTTTTAAACATATACATACACTACAATAGTTAAAATCTAATAGGGGATAAATATTTTTTAAATAAAAATAGATTAAAAATAGTGCCCTCTAACGGACTATCTGAGAACTAACGTAAAATAAAAAAGTTTATTGACCGGTTATTGTTTTGTATTTCTAGTGCGAATTTAATTGTTGTGTCAACTCTATTCACACAACAATTAAATTCACACTAGAAATACAAAACAATAACCGGTCAATAAATTTTTTAGATTTAAATATAACACATTAGAAGGTAACAAGCATTATTTTAATATCTATAGAAAATCTACACACACTGGTGTAGTTATTGATAATACTTCCCTGCATCCTTTTTCACATAAGGTGGCAGCTTTTAATTGTTATATTAATAGATTGTTAAAAGTACCTTTATCTATAAATAATTACAATCAGGAACTTTCGGTTATTAAACAAATAGCGGCCACTCATAACTATAACACTACTTTAATTGATACATTACTAACAAAAAGATTGAATAAATATGTCCAAAATACAGTGTACATAAATACATACAGAGAAGTTCCAACTGAAATTCCATACCGTTCTCTTACGTTCATAGGCCCTGTTTCATATAAAATTTCTAACTGCTTTAAAAATATTTTTCATATCTCCTTTAAATCAACTAACTCTATAGAAAAGTTGTTTGCCAATGGTAAAGATCAAATAGATCCACTAGATAGATGTGGGGTTTATAAACTTTCGTGTAACACATGCAACGGCACATATATTGGTTGCACATATAGAAATTTTAAAACACGGTTAAAAAGAACACGTCCGGTGTATTAGCTCATCCTCAGGTTTTTCCCATTTCGCCAAACATCTTGTAGATAACAACCACACATTTGATAATACTCTTAAAATATTACATTTGGGTGACAGAGGAAATTTGATTAATAACCTTGAAAGTTTAAAAATCCTGAAAGATTCAAGAGATCCCAACACATTATCTCTGAACTCACAGATCCAATTTCAATCTTCATTGACTTTCTGTGGTTGTCTAATTTATTTTATATTGTTGTAATTTTTTCTACTGAAACCTGTTCCACGTGCTCGATATTATAATATAACCTCAATTTCTTAGAAGTTAATATTTCCACCACGTTCAAATGCAATTTCACCGCTATCACCATCTGCAGTTGAAATATAATTAACTCCACTATTGTAAAAAGAAACCTGGTGCACATATAGTTTTCTACTTTAATTTTAATTTTATTTTACGTTAGTTCTCAGATAGTCCGTTAGAGGGCACTATTTTTAATCTATTTTTATTTAAAAAATATTTATCCCCTATTAGATTTTAACTATTGTAGTGTATGTATGTGTTTAAAAGAACAAGCTCGTTAAATTTTAGAAATTTTTATTAAAAGTTAATTAGATACTAACAAGAAAAAAATTTTATATCTTACATTTACTTATTATTTGACTATGTTGCAAAACTATTTTAATTTTAATTTGACTACCCTGGTTTTTTATTTATAAAAATGTAAGTATTATATAAAAATTAACCTCCTTTTTACACATTTCAATTATTTAAATTTTACATTATTCTATTATAATTTTAAACTAACGTAATCCTGATCAATTTAAATAATTTCAATCTTTCTTGTACAAAATTTTATTAAACATTTTTTTACCAATAAGTTTTTACTAGTAAAAAGAATTGAAATAATTGTCTTCTGTATTCCTGTTTTTTAAGTTTTATTAACTTATTAACATTTATTTATGTATGTATATAACCACCATACTCATTTTCTATTGTAGTCCTGTGTCTGATGATGTGAAGTAATTACTTGTTCACGAAACCGGTCACATTAATAAAGGAATTTTATGAGAATTTTTCTATTTGATTTATCATGAATAATTACTCATATGGGATCAACCTACCTACGTTACAAAATTAAAGTTATTTGTTTCTATTCTTGCATATGTTAGGATGTGGAATCTGCTGAATTTTTATATCATTTAAAAAAAATATGAAACAAAATGAAAAAGAGATAATAATATACAAATAAAAGTTTTTCCGCATCATCTTAATAATAATAATTAATATTCTTCGGCGGAAATATATTTCATTTCATTCTCTAGTTCTTATGAATGAATGATAAATAACACAATTTCTCCTAAATTTATTACTCTTCTAACATTGGAACATTCTTGATAAGTTGGTGTGTACTCTAACTTTGTAAGTTACATTTGGAGTGTTAAATTAAATGGGAGACCATCTGGGAGTCGTGCATTGCCTAGAATATTAATTGTATTATACGCAGAATTACAATTAACAAATATATGAATTATATGATGAATATCAACACTGTACTAATGAGTTGTTTTTCTTAAAATATATGTTAACGACCAGACTACCCATTTTTTGAATTTAACTCTGACGGCAATTTCCAACTCTATTATTCCTGTTTCCTGTGTCAGTGGGTTTCAAATTATATCTACATAGGAATTGAAAATTGTGGACATAGCTTGGCGAGCAAGACTTGTACTATATGAACGTACTAGTTTATGTTATAATAACTATTCCATTTATTTGAATGAGGATCTAGTAGAGTCAAAGTATTTTCACTAATTTTCCATCTCGTCGCTTTATACTGGTACATACCGTGCGGTCCATATGAGTAGAATAAATTCATTTTAAGCGTAACTATGAACTTTTAGGAAAAATCCTGAATCAGGTTGATTTTTATGTTGAAATTTCCATTTCTTAGCATGAAAATAATATCACACATTCACCCCCTCTGAATTATGACTACCCCCTCGAAAATTTTAAATCGGGAAGGGGGTCGTGCGGTACATCGTTCGAAAAAAGATTTTGATTCTCTATTCAGCAGTATAAAGTTTTTTAAATTTGGGACATTAATTACTGAGAAAATTAATTTCGAAAATGTAAAATTTTGTGAATATCTTGTAAACTCCTTGAGGTATTTTTTGCCAAATTATTGGTTTTGAAGAAAAAATTTAAACTGATCTGTAAGCCTGGCCAAGCGATGGTAGATTCAGGGTCGGGCGCAATACCAATGCCATCGCGCCCTTGTTTACAATGACGATGACACGACACACTTCAGTTGTTATCTGTCGGTCGATGCATAGAGTACTAATAAATAATAAATAATTTTGAGCGTAAAGAGTAGAAAACGACCGTACGCTGATAAAGTGAATAAATTTATCGGTGAATTTCCGGACTTATTCTATGATGGTTGTAAAATAATTTGTAAAGTTTGTGATCAACACTTAATGTGCTGGAATAAATACTGCTGCAAAATTCATGTCAATAGAAACCGGCATAAAAATACAAAAAATGGCGTGGCTTCTTTGGAACCTCAGTTTATGTTTGATTTACTGTTAATGCTGATTGCCTGTGATGTTCCCCTGCGCATATTGGATAAACCAGCATTTCGGGAGTTCTGGAATAAATACAATCCCCAGGTGAATTTACCAAATCGTTCATCGTTACGTAGATATGTACCAAGTGTTCGTGAAGACATTGTAAATAGGATTAAATGTACATTAAAAAAATACACGGCTGTGGTTATGTGTTGACGAGACGACATATTGAAAAAAAAATTCTATTTTAAATGTTATAGTACGTGTACTCGACCCTGTTAAACCAACATTTCCACTTTTACTAGCTAGCAAAAGACTAACTGCGTGTACTGGCGAAACAGTTACGCGGGTGGTGTTGGAGACTTTCGAAAAATTTAACTATCAACAAGTCAAGTGTTGATGTTTGTGACCGACGATGCTGCGACAATGCGTTTGGTGGGCCGTTTTCTTCAAAGAGACGATTGTAGGTTTTTACATGTTACGTGTAAAGTGCATGCGTTCCATCTTGTAGCAGAAACGATTCGAAAATGTTTTCCAGAGATAGATGCATTAATAGCAAATACAAAAAAGGTATTTCTCAAATCTCCTAAACGGCTTCGAGCATTTCACACACTGTGCCCTGGTATTCCAGAATCACCAGAGCCGATTCTTATACGTTGGGGAACGTGGTTGAAGGCAGCTTTTTATTATGCTGAATATTTTCAACAAATAAAAGCTGTGATACTACAGTTCAACCCTAACGAGGCTGCAGCTATTAAGGAAAGCCAGACAAGCTTTCAAGATGTTTCCCTTGAAACAGATTTAAAAACTATTTATAACAATTATAGAGGACTACACGACGCAATAGAAAAATTGCAAAATACTTCGTTGTCGTTAGTGGAATCGCTGCAAATAGTGGACGACGTAAATACACAGCTATAGACTATAAATGACGCAAAAAATAAGCCCGTTATTGAAAAATTCTAGAGTGTATTACGAAAGATCCTGATGTTACCAAATTAAGACAAATTTGTGATGGTGCATCCACAGCTGCGTTAAGTGAGTTCACAGAGTGTTTTACTTATGCCTGTATTACTTCCGTAGATGTCGAACGGTCTTTTTCAAAATACAAACATATTCTTTCACCACAGCGAACATCGCTTACTGAGACAACTGTAGAAACATATCTGATGCTACACAGTTATTATAGAAGTGCTCCAGTTTGTGATAACGACAACCAAGCTACTTTATAAATCTGCTTAAGAAGGTGAGTTTTGTACATATTTTAATAAAGTGTATCAGTATTAATAAAATTTATTTCCATTTATTTTATTTATTTATTTATCATTAGTTTTCACATAGATATACAATGTACAGGTGTGAACGTCATTTAACAGTTTAATAATAATGTGCAGCACTAAGCTTACAGAATATAAGGAAATACATAAAAAAGAATTTAAAGCGAACGAAATAGTACAAAAACATACATCACAATATATAAAATATTTTTGTTTTTATTATTGTACTTATTCAACTATTATGATATCATGCATACCCAGTACGTCTCTGTAGGATTAATGACCTTGACCAGGTTTACTAATCTGTTGTTGTCTTTAAAATTTTTAATACAAAATTGTACCCACCAGAAAGTTTTTTAAAGTAGACGCTAAAAAATTAATCAAAAAACCTGAAGATATAACACCATTAACTGTGCCCTAAAAAACTATAAAGTGGGCCATGGAATATTTTTGTTTCCAATTACTGTCACTTTATTCTAAGTTACTCACACGTATCAGTCTATTTAATATGATTTCTTTATTTATTCAACTTTATTATGTCTCATTTATCCGAAACTCAGACAATAGGTCTAATTAATTATCATTGGTTGCGATAATAAAACAAGAACTCAAAAGAATATTTGTGAAATGTTTAATAATAAATACCCTGGTCAGCAATTATCACAGTCTACAGACAGTAAAATAGAAAACAAATTTAGTGAAAGTGGACATGTGCGAAATAAATATTCAAAAACCAGGTAAAACTCTTCGATTTGACGAGGAAAGACAATTAGATGCACTGGTAGAGAATGAAGAAAATCCGCATAAACCAACTGGTAGTAATAAACTGATCAGTATTTAATGCATTATGTATGTACAGTATAACAATTATAAATAGTAATATATTACAAAAAGCTCAGTATATTTATAAAATTTGTTCGGTTAATATGGGATTTTCGATCAGTAAAATAACTATTTGGACAGTATTTCTATGTTCACTGGTTTTATCATAATGGGCAGTAAAAATTAATAAATGATTAGTGTGCAATAGACCGTAAGAAATCCGTAAAAGTTCAGTAAAAAGTGTTATACTAAAAATTACAAAAAATGACTTTTTAGCGTAAGGAAAATTAAGGGGAATGATGTAATAATTTTACTGACTGTTCATTAATTTTACTGACCGCTCATTAATTTTAACGACCGTTCATTATTTTACCTACCGTTCATTAATTTTACCGACCGTTCATTAATTTTACCGACCGTTCATTACTTTTACTGACCGTTCATTAATTTTACCGATCGTTCATTTATTTTACTGATCGTTCATTAATTTTACTAATTGATTATTAATTATATTGACCGTTTTTTATTTTACCGACCATTTATAATTTTCAATGACCGTTTAAAATACAATACAGGAAAAATGTACAATTAAAATACCGGTTATTTAATTTGTAACCTAAACCAACTAGACAATATATAATGTTTTTATGTAGTAATTTTAATAATAGCGATGCTGCTGACTAATTTGAGAATCAAATTATATTCAATTGGTGATCTTAAAAAATATTTCGGATATAATTGGCTGTGAAAACAACGAAAGAGATACTGTATCAATAATGATATTGGCAACCGAAACTGACAGATTCAAACAATTTCAACCATAAAGTGCTAAATTGACCCTAGTTGGCCATGACAAAAAACATGTAAAGAGAGACGGAGGTCATTTTAAACATTTTTAATTTTGTTTGTTGTTTTATTAATTTTTCTTGTTCTTTGTTATATTGTTATTGTATTAGTGTTATCCTTAAATACATATATAATTACTTTATTCTATTGATTATTTTAATGTTTTATAAATTTAAAAAATATGGAAATTGCATGATTTCCATTTGAACATCTATAAAATAAAATGTTTCATTCTTAGATGTCTGTTAATATTTAGTATGTAAAAATGTCAAGTGGAGTTAGATCTGGGCTACGAGGTGTTCAAGCAATAATACTCCACTTTCCTATCAATTTTGGGTATCTTCTATTTAACAAGTAAAGTAAAATAATATCATAGGAAGGTGGTCTCACCGTTTTGCCAGATAAATCAAATGGTAATTTTAATACGACATGCAAAATGACACCATTTTGCAAAAGGGGATATATGAATGATTGAATTGTTTAGATCCATCGAGTCAGATATTATTACTGTTTTTCTTCTGTTATTTTATTTTCACAGCCAACTATACCCGAAATATTTATATGCTTACCTATTGAATACAATCTAATTCTCAAATTAGTCAGCATCTTTGTCATTATTAGAAATATTGTATAAAAACCAGTAAAAGCTACGTATCTTTAAAATCAGAAAAATGTGAACTAAGAAGCTGTTGAATAAAAAATAGGGACTTCCATTTAAAAAATATATAATTTGGTTACCATCTTTTTTGTTTGTTATTCAATAGTTTTTCTGTTGAAATAATTTAATTCCTCTTAAGAAGTACTCAATTAGTAGTAGTAGCTACTTATTTTACTAGGCAAGTAGGCCACAATGGGCCCTTTTCACCTAGGGACCTACAGTTTAAGCGTGGACTCCGAACCACGGTCCTCGACTGTCAACTAACCCACCGCCTGGGCCTGCCCGCCTGCACCGCTAGCAGAGTGGCAAACCTCCTGGGTAGGTCTCTTCGAGCCTCCACCCGGGTTTGCCTCTCCGCCTGCATCAGGCTAGCGGCCTTCCCGGGATTGTCTGTTGACAGCCTACCGACTGTTAGATGAGCTATCGTTCATCCATCCAATTGCCGGACTCGATCAGTGCTGCTTAACTTCATTGATCGAATATCGGAAATTAAACGGATGTCCATACCTCATCCCCCTAAGTACTCAATTAAATTTTTGTTAAGTTTTTCATATCTCTTCCAATAAACAAGATAATGAGGATGGGACAGTGATATGGATTACCCTGTACATACTTAGTAAAATTGTTTTTACAAATAAATCTTTTACTATAGGACTCTACTTATGCCTACATTAGTACAGATAATATAATGTAGCTGTTTAATTAACAGTCTAATTTTCGTAATTCATACGCTCTTCAAAATGGTATTTCACCAGCCTAGTACTTAAAATGGTCATGGCGGATTCAGAATTTGGCTATTCAGATAAATTGAATTTTGTATGTTTATTCATATATTTATTCATTTTCTATGGCAAATATAATTGAAAAAGAAACACTATTTAGAAATATGAAAATGGAAATGGCGCTTGAAAACGCGTTGTTAATAAACAAGCGGTTTCCATGGATATTTTCGCACGTCCTAATACACTACCATATTGATGGAAATTGAAAATGAATATTATAATGTAAGAACTCTTTTTTTGAGAAAGCTAATACAAAAACACGTTGTATGCAATACGTATGAAAATGGCTTTACCGGACTCGTATTCTATATTACGGACTCTGCTCCCATTACGATTCGTTCGCTAGAGCTTTATTTTGCGTACTTATTACATAAACAAATATAACAGGACAGGAGTTTTATTAATATATCTAAGATATTTTATACTTCTGTAATCTAAGATAACTCAGTACTTATCTTGATAATTTCATAATACATTTTGAGATCGCGATAAAATTGGGATGATGTATTTCCGTCATCCTTAATCTAAATTGTATTGACCATTTTACAAAAAAGCTTAGATCCACAGTATTAGATCTATGTGAATAGGTGGAGTATTGGTTCATGGTTCTTTTAATTTATTTATTATCGTCGGTGTTGTTATAGGCTATACAACAAATTGAGTTTCGTTAAGATTTTATTATCGCAATTAGTGCGGTTATGAATTCATTACCGCACTGTTTTTTTCTAAAACAGGAAATGACATATATTAAAATAGAATTTATTTGAACAATAATAATAACTACATTCAATTCTATATTCTTCATATAAATTACTACAGCAATACGTACATCGATCGATTTGTTAAAGCTGAAAATAATTTAAATTGTTTTGTATTTTCCAACATTTGTAATCTATATTTACCTCGCACATAATAACAAAATGGAAACTTATTATTTTCATCGACGAAGATTGATCATCGCTTCATAAAACTTGTTTGATTGCCGCAGAACTCGGTTCATCGCCTCGTTCTGTTCAAGCTTTTTCGTTAAGGTCTGGTATATCCATCTTTTAGTAGAGTGGCTGTTAGTTACCAAACAGATTTATATTAATTATTACGTCTCTACTTTTGCAAAAAACTGATCACAGTGAAGTATATTCTCATATGGAATTACTGTTCTACAAAAATGGATAAATAGTAA